>CAIGRT010096150.1:0-17297 GCA_903798405.1 Fraxinus platypoda | reverse complement strand
CTTGATTCCTCAAACAATCAGAATTTTGTTGCAAGTTGAAGCCCATTTTTTGCTGGTTTGATCAACTATTTTCTGGTAGAATCTTCAACCAAAAGGAGCCTTAGTTAGTTAGGTAGTTAATAACTAACTTTGATACTCCTTTGTGCCTATAAATACATGTTTTAGGACTGAAGTAAGAGTATAACTCGAGAATGAGAAAGTGATATGAGATAGAGTGGTAAAATCTTGTAAGTCTGTAGAATTTTCTAATGATTTCTCATGGAAAAATCATGTAAAGTCTTGAATGAATAAAGACCGAGGAAGATCATTCTTCATGTTCTAAATCTGTTGGTATTTCTTCTACTGGTTTTATTTCTTGCTGTTCTTTAATGTGTTCTGCTGGTTCGTTTTTCCTGCTGGTGTACATCTATTAAGTTCAGACTTAAAGAAGTCTTTCAGCCCAACATATTCTTTATGTAAAAATCTTGTAATTTGTTTTCTCGTGGACTTCTATGATTTTATTTAATTACTGATGATGGGAAGAAAAAATAATCTATTGGAACAAAAAATGCTTGAAGCTTTTCATAACTTACTTAGAACTGTTAGTCAATGCTGCTGTTTCTGATTTGGATATTATTGCTAAATCTAAAGGGATTATGTATATTATGATCAGGAACACAGGGCTGAACTGTGACATCTCACGGCCGAGCCAGTTGAGACTGACTGCCCCAAAATACTGTACCTTGTTCATGCTCAGCTCAACTTGATGAAATTCTTTTGCTCACAAATTCACAATGATACATCAAAAGGGCTTCAAGGGGAGTATTTTCTTTACTTTGTTCCTCGACGTGCAATTGCAAGTGAGAAGGTGGAGATTCATCTTGCATGACGATTTCAGACTTCTAGAAATGATTTGCTGTCTAGAGTTTAAAAGATTGTATTTTTTCGGTTGTTTACAGATACTCGAGGAGGAAAAAGTTCACGAGCTATTGACTATTGGAGAGTATCCATTGTATTTGATTCCACTTGACGAGGATGTATTATCATTTGAACTCGATCTTGCTCAAAAAGTATGTTTGAGTCAATATGTTGTCTAGAAAAGCCGTAAATTTTACATTTTTAAGATAACTGCATCTAATGTTTGGAAGATTTTTCCTTACAGGACTGTGTTGTCAATGGAGATGCAACCTCTCTGTGGCATATAGCAAACACCATTCACAAGTTTGAGGTATAGGATCATTTCCGGCCAAGATTTTGTTAATCTTGGTAGAAACTTTCAAATATTTCAGAGTTCCACCGAAAAATATTGCCATTTATTATAATATATATGCATGCTCAGGTGTCAGGGATATAATTATATTTTATGGGTTTCCAGTCTTTGTTGTTTTCTTTTTTCTTCCCTTTCCTTGTCTTGATAGTTCTAAGTCGACTGATGATGTAGTTTTCTTTTGGGATGATACCAAATGTGAGGGCCAAAGGAAATGCATCTACACGTGTTGCTGTGAAATTTACAGCAGAGAAAGCATGATCTGAGAATGGAGAGAAATGGCAGAAAAGCAGTTGAACTCAGCTGAATTTCATTGAAAAAGAATTGAAGCTACATACGTCTATTATATACACAAAACTAGAGATGGTAAAAGACATAAATAACTCTATACAATCTAACAAATCTCAATACTCCAGCTCTAGTTGGAGAGTATATATTCAGGATTCCCATCTTGCCAAGTAAGGATTTGAACTTGATTCCAACTAACGGCTTAGTTAGCAAATCAGCCAACTGATTCTGTGATGTGGTATGCAGCATTTTCACCTCTCCAACTTGCACTTTGTCTCTAACAAGATGACAATCAATTTCTATGTGCTTGGTCCTCTCATGGAATACCGGATTGTTAGTTATTTGGATAGCTGATTGGTTATCACATAAGAGTAAAGCAGCCTTGGTGTGTTGAACTCCTAAATCTTTAAGAATATTTTTCACCCAACTGATTTCACAAACAGCAGCAGCCATTGATCTATATTCTGCCTCAGCTGATGATCTTGACACAGTTTGTTGCTTCTTGGATTTCCAAGACACCAAAGAATTTCCAAAGAATATGCAATAGCCAGTAACAGACCGTCTTGTGTCTAAGCAGACTGCCCAATCTGCATCACAAAATCCCTTAAGTTGTAGATCAGATTTTGCATCAAAGAACAAACATTGTCGAGCTGTTCCTTTCAAATATCTCAGTACATGGTGAGCAGCCTCTAAATGAGGTCGTTTTGGTGACTCAAGATACTGGCTAAGAACTTGCACTGGATAAGATAGATCAGGCCTCGTAATTGTCAAGTATAACAACCTGCCTACTAACCTTCTGTACATACTTGGATCACTGATATCTTCACCCGTGTTCTTGCTCAGTTTTATATTATGTGGTAGAGGGCTTTTAGCTGGTTTTGCTCCAAGATAACCAGCATCCATAAGAACTTCTAATGCATATTTTCGTTGACAGACTGATATCCCCTGTGAGGTTCTTGCTACTTCAAGTCCCAAAAAATATTTCAAGACACCCAAATCTTTAAGTTTAAATTGATTATTCAAGCTCTCCTTGAAGCGCTCAATGTAAGCTAGATCATTACCTTCTATAATGATATCATCCACATAGATGAGTAAGATTGTAAATTAGCAGCCACTTTGTTTGCTAAACAGAGAATAATCAGATTTTGATTGTTGAAATCCCTGTGAAACAATGTAGGTAGTTAGTTTAGTATTCCATTACCTTGATGCTTGTTTAGGCCCGTAAATGGACTTATTCAACCTGCAAACAAGCCTTTTCCCATTCCTCTCGTGCTGCTCATAACCTGGGAGCATATTCATATACACCTCTTCTTCCAAATCTCCATGAAGAAATGCATTGTTGATGTCTAATTGATGGATATGCCATCGATGATGAGTAGCAACAGCAATGAGGGTCTTCACAGTGGCTAACTTTGCAACAAGGAAAAAGGTTTCCTCATAATCCAAACCAGCCTGTTGAGTGAAACCTTTAGCTACCAGCCTAGCTTTCTTTCTATCCTCTGTGCCATCAGACTTCAACTTCACTTTGAAAACCCACTTACAGTCAACAAGTTTCTTGTGAGTGGGAAGCTCAGTAATAGACCATATATTGTTGGAAACTAAAGCTTGAAATTCTACATCCATGGCTTTGCACCATTCTCGAGAGTTAGAAGCCTCAGCAAAGGGTGTAGGCTCAGAAACAGTAGACAAAGCCAAAGCATAAGTTCTCTGTGTAGGAGACAACTGGCTATAGTTCAGCTATATGCTATAGGGTACTGTATTCCAGATTGAGTACCTTTCTTCATGGAATCTGACTGGAAAGTAGGAACCTGAGTCACCAAGTTGCAATGGTAATCATGGAGATAAGAAGGGGTTCTTTTCGTTCTATCAGATTTTCTGGTTGGAATGACAGATGGTTGAAGTATAGGATCAGCAGGTAAAGTGTCAGATGTGGTGGTTGCAGGCAAATTTGTTGATATAGGCTCAGATGAAGGTGATTGCTCATTATGAGGAAATGAAGGGGTAAGAGGATCTGAAAAATAAAGATCAGATGACATTAAAGGATTAGAATCTGAAAAAGTTGGAGTATACGTAGGTATATCAGTGAATTGCTGAGAATGATTTGGAAAAAGAGAAGAATTCTGAAGTGGAGAATCACTGCAAGAAAATATTGATTTCAAGAAGGCAGGATAATGAAATGGAAAAATGGTTTCATAGAATATAACATCTCTAGAAATGAAAGTGGAGTTGGTCTGAAGATTGTACAATTTATAGGCCTTCATACTAGGGGTAACCAAGGAAGATACAAGGTATGGCTCTGGGATCGAATTTGGTACGGTTTCTTTTGAGTGTTGAAGCATAACATAGGCACCCAAACACTCTAAGGTGAGTATAAGATGCTTGTGTCTGGTATAACATTTCAAACGGTGATCTGTCATTGAGGATTTTGGTTGGAGTTATGTTAATGATATGTGTGGCAGTCAAGATACAATCTCCCCAGAACTTGTGAGGTAATTTAGCCTGAAATTTGATGGCCCTAGCAATGTTAAGAATATGTTGGTGCTTCCTTTCTACCACCCCATTCTGCTGTGGAGTCTCAACATAACTCATTTGATGAATGATGCCATTGTTTTGATAAAAATCATTCATAAGGAACTCAGAGCCATTATCTGACCTGAGGATCTTAATTTTGCAGCTGAAGTGTTTTTGGATTAGGTGAAAGAATGAATGAATGATA
Organism: Fraxinus platypoda; assembly: GCA_903798405.1. NCBI lineage: Eukaryota > Viridiplantae > Streptophyta > Magnoliopsida > Lamiales > Oleaceae > Fraxinus > Fraxinus platypoda. The sequence continues at coordinate 13,047 of CAIGRT010096150.1, read as the reverse complement.
GGCCTGGTTTGAGATTTATCTTTCATAAGATAGGTCCAAGTCATACGGCTATAGTCATCAATGATAGTTAAAAAATATTTTGATCCATCAATGGCAAGGACAGAGTAGGGACCCCATATGTCACAATGAATGAGCTCAAATGGCTTGGAAGATTTTGTTTCACTATTTTGAAATGGCAACCTATGTTGCTTAGCCATGGGGCAAACTGAGCAATGCAAGTGTTCATTAAAGGTAATAGCAGGAATTGATTTATGTAAAAGAGACAACTGAGATACAGGAATATGGCCCAAACGACAATGCCAAATGTCAATATTCATATTGGCAAAATTGTTATCAGAGGTACAAGCAACAGAATTCAGATTATTACAACTTGGAAATGATGTAAAATGATTGTTTAAACTGTGAGCAGAGGTAGAACTTGAAGAAGACTCTAGAGACTGACCATTGCACTGGTGTTCAGGGTGTTGAAAATGGTATAAACCACCTTCAAGCTTGCCTACCCCAATCGTCATCCATGTTGAAAGATCCTGAACAAAACAGCAGTTGTGAAGAAATATCAGACCACAATGATGTTTAATTATCAATTGGCTGGCAGATATTAAATTGAACTTGAAACTTGGCACAACCAAAACATCAGTCAAAGTGAGATTAGGTGACAAGTTCACATCTCCAATGTGTGTCACAACAACCAAACTACCATCAGGCAAATGAACTGATGCATTAATAACACCAGTCACTTTGGTTAAATGTTTGATAGAACAAACAAATGCTCAGAGGCACCACTGTCAATTATCCACTTACCTGCAGGTGTGATACTATTACCTGATAAGGCAAAAGCATAAGGTGTAGGAGATGAGGTAGATTTTGGACTGCTGGTTAGAACCTGAAACATGTCCTTGGAGCTGCGGTGCCAACATGGCAATGATTTGTTGACATTGCTCTGGTGTGATAGTAACATTTGATAATGAATTTGTTATCTCAGAATCCATAACTCGAGATCCCTGACTAACAGCATTAGCAACTGGATTTTTGTCTTTGGCAAATCTATGACCAGGAGGATATCCGATCAGTTTGTAGCATTTTCCTTTAATATGCCCAGGCATTCCACTGACTACAAACAGGCCTTTCTCTTCGTTGTGGTTGATTCAGAAAAGTAGTTCTTTGATTTCCTATGTATTTAGGCATTAATCTGCTAGTAAAGGCAGCAGCATCAACAATGTTATGTTGCCTTTTATTTACAATCTCCCTTTGCCTTTCTTCCTGCAGGACTAGAGCAAAAACTCTATTAAGTGAAGGTATAGGATCCATTAACAAAATCTGGCTTCTCACACTAGAAAAATGTTCATCTAATCCCATCAAAAACTGCATCGTCTGATCCTCAGATTTATAGTTAGTGTTGCCGATTTCTGGTCTGTAATTTTCCAATTCTTCCAAAAGCCCCTTGAATCTATTAAAATAGTAGTTAACATAATTATTTGCCTGAGAAATCGAGGCAATTTGCTTCTTGAGCTCATAAATCCGAGGACCATTGCTTTGATTATATCGATCTCTGAGCTCGATCCAGATCTGCCTAGCTAAGTCCTTATGCATCACGCTAGGATACAATTCCTTTGGAATTGAGTTAATAATCCACGAAGACACTACATGATTGCATCTTCTTTAGGCACCATAGAGAGGATCATTTGATGAAGGTTTGGTAATGGATCCGTCAATAAAACCTTCTTTATTCTTCACACTTAGAGCCATAATTAGAGCTCTATCTACTCCAGGTAGCATAATTTTCTTCAGTGAGAACAACAAAAATTAATTGCATTCCAGTATTATCACCATAGTGCAGGTAATACGGACTGCTAGGATCGCTAATCAAGCGATTGACAATCGACGCCACATCTGCAACCATTGTCTCTGCGAAAGACGGATCAACATGTGAATCCGCCTGATTCATCTGGTTTTGATTCTCAGTTTGAGGATTTGATTCATTCGCCATTGCAGAAGAAATTCACTTCTCTGATACCATGTGAAATTTACAGCAGAGAAAGCATGATCTGAGAATGGAGAGAAAGGGCGGAAAAGCAGTTGAACTCAGCTGAATTTCATTGAAAAAGAATTGAAGCTACAGACGTCTATTATATACACAAAACTAGAGATGGTAAAAGACATAAATAACCCTATACAATCTAACAAATCTCAATACTGAAGAACCTGACATTTTAAATCGCATGTAAGCTGAAGAACCTGTTAATACTTCAGATGTAATTGTTTATCACTTAAGACACAAAATCTCGTTAGATTTGTGAATAATTAAAATCATTTCCTAATTTTAATGGTGTTTTCGTTTTCTACCACAGATGGGGATTCCAGAAATAAATACTCTTATCCTACTCGATAGAGAGGTATACTTTCTTTCTTTCACATTTGGCAGTTGTTTCTGAAATTTCTTTAAATGTCTATTAAATTTCAGGTACACTGATGTAGTAACAGGCTGTTGTCTGTTGTCAAATGATAAAGATATATCTTCAAAGAGATTTGTAATGAAGTGGAAACAAATGATAATAACTGATAAATAAAGATAACATGGGCGCTTTAGTTGGTCAGCAAACAAAAGTTTCAAGCTCTCTGTACTAATAATGGTTAGTTAAATTCATGTGTTGTTCCAACCAAAATTCAATTATTTAGTTTTCTCTCTGTCTGTCTTTATCCTGTCAACTGCCAGGATTCATGTTTTATTAATCACTTCTTGTTTTCATTTTATTCCTTGGCGAGGGGGGGGGGGATTGTTTCTGGACCTACAGATCTTCTCCAGTCAAGTAGGTTGTAGGTTCTTAAAGGAAAGAGTGGCCTATTCAACTGTTTAGGGACAGATTTACTGTGATGAAAAAAGCATGTGAATAATTCCATTGAGGTTTAAGGTCTAAATTTGTCCTTAATCTTCTTTTGTTCGGAAAATAGAATAGGCCGGGTTAGCAGATCAGGATTTTGAAATGAAAGGATGTTTCATATGAGGTATATACAATGAAACAAAAGGACAAAGGAAGAGTAGAAGTTGAAGAAACTAGGAAACACTCCTTAATTAATTTAGGCATGGTTAACGGGGTTTAATTTTGTCCTCTTGTATTGAAGGCAGATAGATCTTTCCCATAGCTCGGACAGGTGCCCAGTTTATTTTTTTCCTTGTATTTCCTTTTATACTTGTTTCTTTTAATACAAGTTAGATGATTGAATCTTGCAATTTCAAAGGGGCCTGAAGATGCTACTGAAAATTTCTTGGATCGCTTTTATAAATTTTACAGCATACGTGGAAAATAAATAGACTCTAGGAGGAGATCTACTTCAAGTTGGATGTAATTCACTATACATATTTCTTAAGTTACCACAACCTATCTAGTTCAATCACAAATTATAACAATACTCAAGGAACATAATGGGACCAAGATGGTAATACATCTACTGGCATATCCTGAAAAATAGACCGTTTAAAGATCAAGCACATAAATAGCTATAAAAACTTTCATGACACTAGGAAACTAGGACATGAACTAAGAGATAGAGGATGAATAGATATCACGGTCCCAACTCTTAAATAAAGCCAACATGTATAGCAACTACGAGCAAAGCCATTCTATTACAGATTTCTCGATTGACATAGGAAGGCTTTCACTATTAGTCTATTACCATCCTATAGGTTACTCTCATGCCTTTCTTTTTTCATATGGATAGACGTTATAGTGTCTAGGCATGGAGAAGTCCAAGCTCGAGCCATATAAGCGTCTGACATGTCTTGAATAGCATGACAAACTCGTCTTCTGTCATCTATCGTCTTTTTCTCTGCTGACAATATTTTTTCATGGTGTCTACTCAGTGCCTTCTTTCATTAATGATAATTAGCCCAACTATCAGTTATTTCTTTACTAGATACTTCCAGGAGCTTGGAGACAGTGTCCTATATGATGAAGTCTTTTGGCCCGCCTACTATATTAAGCTTACCAATGCAGACTTTTTTTTGTTTGTTTTCTTGTTTCTGTATTTACTCTCCTTATATGATCCTGTGTTGGATTTCCTTTAAGATGATCTGTTCTGGGATTTAGTATCACAGTTTTGGCAGGAGACCACCCGAGTGATAAATGCCATTTCAATATATTTGGATTTTTTATCGAAAGGCTCACGTGTTCTGTATTGAACTATTATTTGAAATATGGAACATTTAAATTTCTCTTGTAATGTTTTTGGGTGTTTATGACTTCTAGTAGGTAGTGATTTCTCTAACTATTTTATGCTTCGTAAGTCATACCTTTGTCGATCCACCTTGTATAAAAACTTAATCTATTATAGAGACATCCTGCAACCTTATTTGTTTAAATTATATCTTCAATGTGCCCTGCGTGTAGGCTACATTAATTTTATTTATTTATTTATTTTAAATTGAAAGCCTAACAAGTGCAGATTTTCATAAACAATTGGCAGTGAATTTGAACTCAAGAGCCATGCTTGCTCTGATACCATGTTGATCCACCTCATCTAAAAGTTTAAGTTGTTAGATAAGGACAAACTTATTTATTTAGAGCCTACTTGAGCCCCATTTTTTTTGCCCAAAATGCATTTTGGAATAGTATTTTGATGGAGAACGCGGTGTTAAAAAATAAGGAAAAAAAGAAGCTCAACTCTTTGCCAGAAATGACTGTAAGTTTCCTTTCAAATTATATTGATTTAAAAATTATTACCTGTGTTAGCACTAAATAATCTGGCCCATTTCTCTTCAGAGGCACATAAATCTGGCGCAGCATTTGTCTACATTTACAGCCAAATCATCATTTCTTGGGCGCCTTGATATGGAACAAACACTCGTGGAGGCCCAGAGATACGACATGTATGCCTTGTTTCAACTTTTACTGCTTTTGTGTATTTATTTTTATACGCTCTGGGGAGAAGTTTAACTGTAAATCTATGCTTCACTAACTGTTTCCGAAATTTTTTAATCATCTTAACCAAAATTTGTCATTTGAAAGAGCTTTTAGTGTGCAATGCATGTGCAGCTTAAAAGTAATCACGATCGTGATTGTAAGATTGTCTTTCAATCAGCATTCTCAATCACTTGACATCGTCAAGTGATTGAAGATGATGTTTTCCTATGTGCTGAAATTTTAAGAAAGAATACTTTTAGGCATATACAGGCCAATGTCACATTATTTTGGAAAGCAATTTCTTTTTCCTGTTTATTTCTCAATGCTATGTCTTCCAAAAAGGCCTTGTTTCCCATTATTTCATCTAACTTTCAGAGCGGCGCTACTAGTTAAACTTGCATTTCTTTTAAATTGGGATCAAAAGATCATAATTTGATGTTCATAATAGAGGTGTGAAACCTTGTATTCATGTGCTCCTAGCTAATGCCTTCTACATATTTCAGAGTTGCCGACGGGAGGCGATCTTTAATCCTTGTAGTTTTCATTGGTGGGGTAACATTTGCAGAGATCTCTGCACTTCGTTTTCTCAGTTCCCAGGTATACTCTTAATTCTCAGCCATAAATGGTATGAAATCGTACCTTCTTCGTTTCTTTCTTTCAAGTACTTAATAATGTCAAGTGTTATGAAGTAATATTAGAGTGCTAACTGTGGGATTATATCGAATTGTCCTTAAACTTACAAATGAGATCAGTTTCTTTTATTTTGGTTGTTACACCGTCTCAATGCAATTTTTTTCGCAGGAAGGAATGGCATATGATATTATTGTAGGAACAACAAAAATAGTCAACGGCGATACCTTGGTTGAAACCTTTATGGAGTAATTGTATTGACCAGTAAAGAGCACTTTATTTGATGTTCTCTAGTGAAAATTTGAACTAGCTTTGACTGTTTGAAAAGGAGTATTCCGGATACAAACTATTTATCCAAACGAGAGACTGAGTATTGGGTTGCTTTGCTTGAGATAGTGCCATAGTGGTTTAGTGTCATTTTTTATTTTATTTATTTATTTATTTTTGGTAGAAATATGAAGGACATGAGATGTGATTTTTATTTCATTCGACTGAAAGCTTTTGGGTTCCAAAAGCCTGCCCACCCCTCATCCCAGGGGCTTGGGGTGGCGCGGTTAGGACCGTGCTTTGGTTCATTGGTCGAAGATCGACATTTTGTTCATGATTTTTTTGGTAGGGTTTTTTCTTTGTATGCTATTGTCACTCTTTGTGTAATGTAAAGTTTATTTTTATTTCTTAGTTCAAAGATAAAGCGTTCAAGTTGGGTAGAGGGTTGGAAAAATGGTACTCGGTAACAAGTAATATGACGAGAATTTGAGCAATATATATGGTTGTGTTTCAATGTGAGTTAAACTTATTTTTAAAATGTTTATTTTGTCAAATATACTTAAAGTTGCAACTTTATGCTAACAAATTTTAGCCAAAATTGACTTGTTTTCCAATAACATGCTCTTTTCATTTAAGATTAATCATCGATCGAATTTTGTGTTGATAATTTATATTTTTAATATTGAAGAGAACTCTATCAATAAATTAAATTGGACTGTCAACTAGCCTATGTTTGATGGCCATTATTTGACAAAGATAGTTTTGAATCGTGAATTTATGGAGAATGTGTGATTAAAAAGTAAGAAAGATTATAGTGCTAGTAAGAATGTTTTAAATTTACGTGCAGAATATTTTATTGTATGAATGTGTGATTAAAAATGAGTATATAAAATAAGAAGTTGAAATAATAGTTGTCAAACAGGGGCTAAGTACATTGACCTTTAATGAAATTTATCCAACAAGGTGAAAAAAATGAGTATTATTGATATAAAAATTAGACCATTTAGACCATGTTTGTCTTTCTTTAAAATTAAACTCTTTAATTCTCAACCGCATATTCACATGATGAAATATTTTGCATGTAAAATTAAAATTTTTCCTTACTTTTAAATCACACATTCTCCAAAAAATATTCTTCAAAGCATATTTTTTTTCCCCAATAATAACCATCAAATAGGGGCTTATTGATTTGTGCCCGTCATTTTTCTGAAGTGATCATGCTAATCTTCTCTGTATTGTTTCAGTTTATATCAGATGCTCTTGACAGGACAAAATGAGTATGTAACTTGTTTTAATAATTAAGTAAAAGAATGTGTTCATAATAATAATAATAATAAAGTACAAATAATTATAAATTTCATCAATATATTTAAAGAAAATAGTTACTTAAATTCCTTTTTAAGTTCAGTAAAAAACGCTAAGAAGGTCCTTCTACCAAATTATCATCAAATATTACGGAAAATTAATATTTTCAGATTTGTTGGTTCTCTTGTTATTTTCACATTATTTTTTTTATAAGATTTTGTTGTATTTTATACATATTTGATATTTCACCTTTTCTAACAAGTTCTTTTCCATGATCTAATAACACACATGACATACCTAAATGCTCAAATGGGTTTGCAATTTTTCTGGAAGAGAAAGCAATTACAATGCCTTTGGGCCCTTTACATTGGCTGGAATATGCTAGTCCACTCGACTCGACTCATTCAATAATGTATGTGGAAATTGTTTCTTACACTTTTCTATTCATCAAACCAAACAAAAGTAAAAGCATTCGAATAGCAATATCTTATCACGCCTTTATATTTTCCAACCCCTAGTTATTTTTTCATAACGTGCATGTGATAAGAGTGCAAAATGAATTGAATTGATTAGCGCTATCTCAAAATTCGCGTTTTCTTGAATTGGCTTATAACATATACTTTGTGAGAGCCTATATCTTGTTGTGCTGTTATGTAAAGTGAACCAAATCATGTTAGACTATGTTAACAAACTTCATACCAATGCTCGCGAAGAGGGGCGGAGGTAGTGGGGGGCTAGGTTGGGCTATAGCCCCACCCCGCCCCCCAACCCACATGGAACCTAGTTTTTTATTTGAGATTTTTTTTTGGACTGGTTGGGTCATATTGTGAATGGGCTAGGAAAATTAATATGTTCAGATTATTGGTTAGATTGTGAATGTCGTGAAACCTTATTTCGATCATATTTTTTTGACAATATTATTTGTTGTGTATTCTAAATATTATGACAATTTTTTATAACGCCTCATATTTTTTGGTGTTTGCTTTTTCCACCATAATGTTGGAAAAAAAACTGAATACATCAGTCATTGACTGTTACAAAAAGAAATTAAGACAATAAGCAAATAAGGTTGCAAAATATAATAAAAGCAATGGATGAAAAACCGTCGCAAAAACTTAACAACAACGTGCATTGCACGTTGCCGTATCTTTATACACTATGACAATATTAGAGGTTACAACATAGGGTGAAAGTTGTAAAAGACATACGACAATGTTTTTTGTTCGTTTGCAATAAAAAATTTTTCTTGTAGTGAATTTTCCCTCAATCTATAGAATTTTTAGCAACAAATATTCTTTGTCACAAAAAGTAGACCATATTGTATCAAAAATGCTTTGTTGCAAGAAATAAGTTTGTCACCGTAAGTTTCCCACCAAAAAAAATTTGGCATCTTGCTTCCCTCATGTTTTTGGCGACAATCTTTACTATTTGTCGCAGCTTCTAACATTTCACGACAAATTTTTATGTCGCCTTATATTTTTTGATATTTATTTTTTCGTATCAATCTTTGCGACAAACTTAAAAAACGTGTCGCGCTAAATCACTTATTGCAACAACTTTTCGTATATTGCTAAATTTCTTGTCGCAAAATCACCTTTTTGTTGTAGTGATTTTATTGAGTGTCGTACACTCTTTGTCATGAGTTTAGCCTCTTATGGCGCGAGTTCATTCAATTTTTTTTTAAATTTCAGTCCATCCTAATGTTATTTTCTGGCTCCACCCCTGAGAGGAAGAATAAACTATTAATAAACAATGAAACTTTAATAGACTTTGCTAGAATAATTGATAACCCGTGTGTCACAATGCAAAAATATTAATCAAAGCGAACAAAATTGAGTTTATACATGGAAATATATTTGGAACTCTACTATTTTAAGTGAAATTGTTAACTTGACTATTTCATAAATGCTTTCGACTCATAATTTTATTTATTTTCATTGAAACTGATGTTTAAGATCAAATTAAAATATTTTATAAGAATTGTAGTATCGACATTCTTCAATTTATTCACTACTCAATTTTAAAGAGTTCCACAATGTTGAAGGACGTCAAATAAGCTCAAACCTTTCAAACCAACAATGCAAGTTTAATTCTCGCTATTCACTTATATCGATTTTCTGTAAGATGCATGATACAATACTAAATAAAGTTAAAAATGTAAAATAATTCAAATTTATTTATTATAACGTCGAACAATCGTGTTTTGGAAAAATCAAACATGCCCGTGTATCTTTTCCATACGCTTGCTTTTCAAAAGGTTAGTTAAAGTAGTCACATTATACAGTTTTAGAATAGGTTATGACAAGATGGCATGCAATCAAGTTTGCTATGATTGAAATAAGAAGTCCAAAATTGCCTAAAAATCAGTGGTATTTCCAATAGGATTTTACCATTTGTACAAGACAAACATACAAGGGATTTTACAAGTTCTTAGACGGCAGCACATATATGACTCTTTTTTTGGCCCAATTCCCAATGAAAATTTGTCGAGTAGAATTCTGTATATTATTTTTTGTAAAACTTCCCTGTACACATAGCATCGCGAATCAACATTATGTCTAAACTCATTCCTCCACTTTGAATTGAGGATATAGATTTTTTTTTAATTTTTTTTTTCTATCCAATAAAGGACTCAATTTTCTTTATTATATCAGGTGGGACTGTCTCCTTAGAGAGTGCTTAGTCTAATCAAATGCACCAAAATATCACCCAAACATTATCAATTTGAACCCTATTGATATGTACAATACTTAGTAGGACATTGTACCATATGCTTATGACTTAATAGTTTGTCCTTTTTGAGCTTGGGAATGAGCGTTGCTTGAACTAAGACTACATATATATCACACGTTGCTACCTAATTCTTATGGTATCCCACCACATAAGTGTAATTTTAGATTGATATGATCTCACTTGTCACGTGATTTTAGATAATAATTGATGCATCATTTTCAACGTCATATCAAAAGTGAAAGATTTTTTTGTTTGGCAACACGGTTTAGTGGTGTGGTCTCCACATTTGATATTTCTCTCTTTTTATTTAATTCGTGAAGTTAATTAGTTTTTATTTTTATTTTATTATTTACAAGAGAGAAATATACATATATCGATATTATTAAGGATAGTATATAATTTATTTTGTATAGCGCAAAAAGCAACTTGGGATTTCTTCCATCACAACACGATACAGAAACGCTTAATTAATGAATTAGAGTTTATCCTTAAATGTTCTTTATCTTGAACTTGATTTCGAGAATAATTTTAAAAGTGTCCGATTTTCTAGAACCTATATGCTATTCGAATTAATGTATCATGTTATCCCCTATACTCATGAGATCGTTTCGCATATTAAGTAAATAATTATTAATCCCTACCAAACAAGGTCACGAGAAATAATTTTTTTTTTATTTTGACATGAAAGGTTGTTAAACATCGTTTTCTTCGTCCTTTCTTAAAAAATCAACTATTTTGAGCTCGTGAAGTCTTGAAAACCCTAATTGAATACAATCATCCTACTTTGTCAGAAAATGTCGTCTTCTTTGACAGAATACCATATGACATTATGTCATTGAACTATTTAAAAAAAAAATTAACTTTACGTCAAATCTTTTGCTGCCACCATTGCATTTGTCAAATAGGTGGGCAATAATTTTTGACAAAGTGGCTTATCTAAACTGAATAATACTTGCCAACTTAATTAAACTGTGAATGTGTCCTTAATTGTCTAATTAAGTAATAATTGTATGTAAAAATGTTTAATAAAGACCTTAACAATTGTCAGAAAATGGTACGACGTAACACATTTCCAAGGATTCTTGTTGTCGACTTATGCATTTATCTTATTATTTTATCATTAAATCGTGTATAATATTGCATATTATATATATTTAATCCTGTTTTTCACCCTCCCCTTGCAATTTCAGTAAGAAGTATCCGATGTTCTCACATTTCAGAAGAGAAATACTTTAAACATATGTTTAATCAGCACTTCGAAATATATATATATGCAAACATATGAACATTTAGGTGCATCTCTCAAGTGAATATTTATACGTTTAATTGGACAACTCTTCACAAAATTAAGCAATAGAAAAGAAACGTCGTAGAAAAGATTCAATTGGTCTTCAACTTGCTTCTTAAAAAGCAACTGAAAAAAAAAGAAGCAGATTAATCGTGTTACCTTAGATTGACTTGATAAAAGATTCAGTGCCAACTAAAAGATACATAAAATTCGAGTCATTTAAATATTTTATCTATCTCTAAACCCTCAAATCATATTATTTGTGAGCTTGTAGGTATATCAACCTGTTTTACATTAAAATTATGAAACATTTCAAGGGCTCAATCTAACTGGTGTATGAGTGTGTGTTTTTGGATTTTCAAGAATCCTTGTAATCTTGCCAACAAATTAATGTGATAATACACCGCCGGAAAATGTAAAATCTTGCTCTTTTCTCCTTCACTAGCCGACTGCATCTGCTGCCAAATGCTCCCAACTGGTGCCTTACACAGAAGCTGCTGCTTACTTCTTCTTTCATGGAGCATATGCAAGAGGAAGATGAAGAAAAGTAAGGGTTGGGGTGGTTAATTAATGTTAGAGATGGAGTTATGGGTTATATTTATACAAGTCATATACTCATTTTTGGCACCTATTTCTTAGAATTTTTTTTATTCAAATTTATTTTCAATCCCGTTTGAGCTCTATTAAAAATAAATTTTGGAAAAAATGTATTTTGAAATAGTAATTTTTTGAAAAATGTGTAATTGAAAAATAAGAAAAATTTGAGGTTTATTTGTATTATCATTCCGTCACAATTGTTTTTCACACGAATTAAGAAATCTTATTTGATGTTATTGAAAAAACAATTTTTTTCAAAAAATTTCCTAGTTTACCCTTATTTAATTATCAATAACTAGTAATAAATTATTATTGAAAGTAGTAAAGAAATAAGAGTACATTAGTAAACGAACAAAACAAAACATTCTTAATAAAAAAAAGACTATATAATTGAGACAAGAAAATAAGAAAAGTGAGCCTATATAAATGGACGGAGCAAACATTATTTTATTGAAAAATATGTATTTAAAAATAAAAAAGAAAAAAATACATTTTTGAAATGGTTAATTTCACAAACGATCCTGAAGTTACGCGAAAATAACAAAACGGTCACTAAAGTTTAAAACTTGCAGAAATGATCACTGAAGTTTCATGCGATTTCAAAAATGGTCACTGAACTTAGTTTTAGGACTATTATGTCTTAATTCAAACCTAAAGCACCAAAACACATGGAAAAAGAAGCTGGGGGGACCTCAAGTGCAACATTCAACTTAAAATCTCCCAAACCCAGACCACCACTTTTCATTCCCCATTCCACCACATTTCGGCCACCGAACCAACACACCATCTTGAAGCCCTCGCTTCCCTCTACGCAACCCACCCAATAACCACCCCTACCTCTGACGGCGGTGGCCGAAATTTTGTCCCAAAGTGGGCCTTTCGCATAGCCGGCAGTTTTGTGCTGTGTGACAGGTCCACTTTTGGACTAAATTCCACCACTTTTCGTCCACCAAAACCATCTGACCAACACACTACCTTGAAGCGTTCGCTGTCCTCTAAGAAACCCACCCAAGAATCGCTCCTAAATCTGCCGGAAGTGGCCGGAATTTCGTCCCAAAGTGGCGGGCTCGCACAGGACAGCAATGCTAGCCGCCACTTTGGGACCAAATTCCACCACTTTCCGACCATCAAAACCACCGGACCAACACACCATCTTGAAGCCCTTGTTGTCCTCTTCACAACCCACCCAAGAATTGCTCCTAAATCCGCCGGAAAGTGGCCGGAATTTCATCCCAAAGTGGCGGCTGGCAGTTTTTACTGTGCGAGCGGCCCACTTTGGGACGAAATTCCAACCACTTTCCGGAGGATTTAGGGATGATTCTTGGGTGG
>CAIGRT010096134.1:0-14527 GCA_903798405.1 Fraxinus platypoda | reverse complement strand
AAAAAAAAAAAAAAAAGATGATAGGTACAAATAGGACGTGAACAGCCAACAACTCTAAAAATTTGATCTATAGTCATTAGATTAGGGCATCCTAAAACGATCTACTAAATTCATTGAATTGTTCCAAATGATCAAAACAGTTAGCTATTAATGGAATTTCTTATCGGCTTCCTGTAAAATATTCGTTTGACCGATGGCTTTCAAATACGTCATAAGCTAAACCATTATTGATGAATAACCAAGTAACCAACTTGCAATGAATAGGAAAGGTACATTGATGCTATGAATGACGTTCCAGTATATAGATAAGCCTATAATAGATTAAGGGTGTGCTTGAGCCACATTANCAAATGAAGATAGTCGTTTAAGTCTTAATATGTTTATTATACTAAACTAAACGTGTCTAAATACGATTAAGGGTGTGTTTGAGCCACATTATTTTGGAAGAATGTATTTTGGAATAGTAGATTGATGGAGAATGTGTGGTTGAAAAGGAAGGAAAAGTTATTAATATGATGGAAAATATTATTTTATTGAAGAATGTGTGGTTGAAAATGAGTAGAAGAATGAAAATGAAAATTTTAATATGGCTCAAACAGGGGCTAATAGTAAAATAATTGTACATTTGAACCTCTTGTACGTTGGTGACGATATAAAATTTCAGTTCTAAAGAATAGTTTGTTTAGAATATTTGCGATTAGTACACCAATCGAATAAGTTTTGTATTGTTGAGTTTGTAGCACGAAGATTAACACGAGTCGTGACAAAAGCACGAGGCAACTAATTATAGTGGCGGAGGGCGGTGGGGGCTAGCAGATTTTTTTTTTTTTTTCTTTCATAAATGATCGATGTTGCTATTTTTTTTATTTTTACTTTTATTAAAACTGCTTACTGTTAATGGTAATTGTTCAGTGCAATAGCGTGTGTGTCACTGTGCATTAATTGTTATGTTTATATTGTGTTATGTAAATATAAGGTAATTGTTGTGCAAATTGTATTAATTGGAATTTGAATTATTACAGACATGTTTAAGAGCTCATTTGAGCCTCAATTTTATTGAAGAATACATTTTGAAATAGTAGATTGACAGAGAATGCATGATTAAAAAATAAGGAAAAGTTTTAAATTTACATTTAATATTATTTTATTGAAAAATATATAATTAAAAAGAAAAGAGAAAAACGTACTCTGCAAATAATGGGTATCAAACAAGGGCCAAGTGTATCTAAAATTAAATTGTAGGGCACTGATTACACAACTTTTATTGATTCTAGACTAAGTACTCAAAGGGGTAATTATATGACCACTACAAATTTTATTAAATGTACCACATTTTTCTTATTTATTTAAATAACCTTAAGTAAAATTACATAATTAGAGTTTTGGGTTAATGAACCATTACTATGTACTCAATTTATTGTAATGATTTTGGGCTAATGAATCTCCAGTATTCAACTATCCAAGTGGATATACAGTGGAAACCATTACTTCATTTGTAGTGTACTTGGCCATTGCAGTGGTGGAATGAAATTTCAAGTCAACATTGCAGTCACAGTTGGAGGCGGAGCAACCACGACGACATCGTCAAGAACCACTACTTCACCATACAACACTACAGTTTCACCGGCAACCCCTAACACTATAACGACACCCACTGCAGACACTGTTTCTCAATATGGTTTACCTTCCCCCTTTCTTCTTCTTTATCTTCCTCTTCTTTTTAAAAAAAATTAAGAAAGAAATAGTTTCTTTTCCATCATAATGAAAATTTTCAGAATGAGTTGAAAGGATGAGGAAAACAAAGAGTAATATTGGGATAATGAGTGCATTATATTACTTTATTATTATTATTTTATTTTTTTTATTGGATTATGAGTATATTTGTAAATTTGGTGTGATATATTTATTAACAATATATTTTAATTGTGGTGTGATTATAATGTGGTGTAGTAAGTAAATTTTGTAGTGGTAATATAATTATTCAAACTCAGATTGTAAAAAATTATGAGGAATTTACCAATTATATGCTTGTCAATTGAAAATTGTCTAATTTTAATAACTTTTGCAAAAATAGCCAAATTTGATACAAATTGTCTATTATACCCTTAATAAAAAAAATGAAGCAATTTTTTTTTTGTCAAATTGTCACAAATTTCGATGTGAACAAGTAGTTTAAATGTAAAACTACATTAATACTAGCTAATACCTAACGGATTCATTTGCTTTCATTATCTATTAGGTATTGATCAATGATTTTGGAAAATAATGGAGAAGATGAAGTAAGAAAGCCATTAACCTTAAAAATAAATATATGTTTCCAATTCATAAGAAAATCATATGATTTCATTTCGAAAAATTTAATCTCATTCAAATTTGCGAGTTGATTAGACTCTCCACAATTCTCGGTAGAAGATAATTTTTAGTTGAAATCTTGTTTTGCTGATAAGTTGTGATTAATAGTTAGTGTTCTTGACATTTTATGACGTTTTCGACATTTTAAAAGTTGTTACCGACATTTGGACCATATTTATCTCGACACTTAACACTTCATTTGTCTATAACGAGATTTCGTTCCGAGCATAAGAGTTCTCTATATTTCATAAAATTCTTGACATTTTAAGTGTAGTTCTCGACATTTGATACATGTTAATCTCGATGCTCAATATTTCATTTGTCGGGAACGACGGTCTGATTGTACGAGTTGGGTCACATGGTTTGGGTCGATTTTCATAGGTCTTATGGGTGGGTCGGGTAATGAGTAAATGTTTTATAGGTCATGCTACTTGTACATTGGGGTTGTCACTTCGGTGTACAGTCCCCCTCACCAGAGGGGGCTCACGATTTTTTTATTGGTCGTGGGCCCCCCTCTTGTGAGGGAGTTGTACATCATGGTGTCAACCCCGGTGTACAAGTATCATTTTTGAAAAGTGTGCATTTAATGCATAATTGACATTGTACTTTTTAAAATAAATAGTATAAGTTATGTGTCAGGTTATTATTTGTTAATATAATTTTTAATTATATAAATAATTTTGTCATCATTTTTGAATTTAAAATTGCTAACGAGTGTATTTTGGTCTAAATTATAGTAAAATGGACATTGAACAAAATTTGAATATTTTTGTAAATGACCGAGCAAAAGTGGACATTTTTTTGCAATTTTCTCAAAAATTATTTATGTTTTTCCGTTATTTGAGGTCATTACACGTCATTGTTTGTTAGAAAAAAACGCATTTTATGATATTGATAATAAAGTTATTAATTGTTATACGATGTTTTTATAGTATAACTCATAGATAACAATTTTAAATAATTAATAAATTTTTAATGTTATTAAATTTTGTGTTCAAAAAATTAAAAATTAAAAAATCATAATTAAATTTTACTCTAATCGCAAAAAGGCTTGAGCGAACCCACTTATGGCGTGTGTAAAGCGAGTTCTGTGCGCCCAACCGTCCACATTTCTCGGAGGCTCGTTTCAGCCTACAAGCCCGTCCCAAAGAGGATAGGATTCAGACGAGCTAGTGGTCGAATTCATTACTGTTTTAAATTATTTTCTATTTAATTTTCATTCATTTTCTATGCAGGCGGCAGGCCATATCCGTGCTCGCATTTCATGCCTTCACAATTAGCCAGATCTGATGCCAACCAACTCAACACCAAGCTTTCCCGAGTAGTTTTACATGGTATATAGCACATCTAGGCATATAGCACATCTAGATCGAAATCTCGTCACCACCCATTTAAATAAATTGTGCACATGTTAAGTTGCGATTGAAAAAAATAAATCTCACCATCATGTGAGAGGACAAGTTAAAGATGAAATTAAAATGATATACATGTAACATTATTTAACAACTTAAATTTTTAAATCAAATAGTTCAACAAGCCCATTATGAGTCTTCTTTTCCATGGCGCAGATAGGCATCCTGGATTTGAGCCAAATACCTCGTCCGTGAAGTAAATCATCGCTACTTACTTAGACACCATCACATTTTCTCCCAAGTGTTGTATGGTTATTGGTTACCCTAGTTCCTTCATATAATGAAAATTTTGTATATAAATTTTATTTAAGCCCTATGCATGGGGCAGTTTCTTCGCCATAGGTTATTTAGATTATATATGCAATTTTATCCTCAAAAGAAAGCGCAGTCCACGAGCAAAATTTTTCGATCAGTTTGGACAGAATCCATCCAAAAGGACCAATTGTGTCAAGAATGTAAAGGTTTTAAACCAGAGCCAAGACTTAAAAGTTTCAGACCAAAAATACAAGATGGGCACAGGTTTGGGACCAGCTGCGCCAATTTTCCCATCCTAATACTAAATGCCATTTGGATCTTGGCACTTTTATAGGATTACACAAGACTTAATGAGATGAATGCATGTAAAAACTAAAAAGTAAAAACTCAATCATGGTCATTGTATCTTTTCGTTTTTATGATATTCAACATTTTCAGAAAAGAAAAGGTTATAAAAACCAGTTTTCATCGAATTTACCTCTTTTTTCACGAAATATCATTTTTGGTCCGTATAGATCTCTCAGTTGATATTGCACCCTCTAAAACCTTAAAACCACTTCTTTATCATTTGTACGAATATATATCACTACATACATTCTCTCATTTCAAGAACATTCATTGATTGGAGTCAAGACTATGGTCCGACAAATAATCACATGTAACAGACATATTCAATATCACATTTCCACGACATTGATGCACTAGATTACTTCTCCAATGAGAATCGTGTATAACAGATGGATAGTCAAAGAGGAGTACAAGTAGACATGTCACAAGAGAGAGGAAATATTTTCTACTACACATCCATAAATCAATTGCAAGCAGCAAAAACGACAACATTTGGAAGTCACATTGCTATTATTTCAACATTTTAAAGTAATTTACCAAAAATACCTGAGTGATGACTGTATCAGAACAAGGCTTAGAAAAGGAAGTAATTACGTGAAAGTGGAACTGTAGAAGCCGCTGGGCAGGTAAGAACCTCTCCATCTGCAATCACAGTGTACGTCTCTGGATCTACTGTGATGTTGGGAAGGGCATCATTGAGTTTCATGTCGAGCTTTGAGAGCTTCCTCACATTGCTTACAGCTTCCACTCTCTTGTTGAGTCCATAAAGTTCTTTCACCCCAGAATCTAGAGCTGCCTGTGAAATAAAAACGTGTAAAAGAATGCAAGGAAGAAAAACAAAGCTCAAGTTATCCAAGTGATTAATCTTCGAGTCTCTGTGCATGTGTGTCTGAGTGTGTGCGTGGGAGAGAGGATAAGGTCTGCACCTTGCTAACAAAAGCGATTGAGTTAGAACTCCCAGCCTTGCCAAATGCTCCAAACATAGGCCTCATCACCACCTGTTACAATTTGTCCTGTACTCATTAAATGTAGACGAATATTTTGAAGAATAATGCTATTCATTCTTAGTAGAGATTATTATAGATCTAGGTGGCAGTAGACACCTTAATTCACTGTTCAATGCATTAAAATGCATTACAACTCTATTGAACAGTGAATCAGAGGTCGACTCCACCTAGACTCGTGATCACCTCTACTAATGATGAATAGCATTACTCTATGTTAAATTGTCTTCAAGTCTAATGGGAAGACTGGAACCCATCCCAACAAGCAAGTTTACAATTTTCTAAGTTCTTTACCGCATTTCTGTGGTCATAAATCAACATTCTTATGGGATATTCAAGGTTTTAACTTCAAGAAAAACAAGTTCTAAATTTTAACCATCAACAGAAAGCACCTCCAGCCTCAACTTTAAAAACTCCCAATGATTTCTAACACAAAAAATTTGATTTTAGAGTTCATTGGCACTGGTGATACTTTAATCGGCAAAACTATAGAATCAAAAGAATATGAGACTGCTCATAAATCTCCTGAGAACGTCGTAAATAATATCAACATTACAGGCTCAGGAGTCGGGATGCTAGCATTTGGATCGCCCATATTAGACCATGCTATTGTTCCACCCTTGATCACCATTTCTGGTTTAGCCCCAAAAAATGACGGTTTCCACATAACAAGATCAGCCAACTTGCCCACCTATAGCAAAGTAATATACACAACTTTCAGGTGTAGTTAATTTGCATGTGAATACATAAAAATATCTACTTTCACCACGGACAAGTTCAGAAGACATTTTTAAGAAACTTCAGATACAGTATCTAGGATAATGTAACTTTAGTTCCTAACATGATAAAAAAATCAATGATAACAAAATCAAAGTATAGTTATTGTACCTCAACTGATCCAACATACTGAGAAAACCCATTAGCTATTGCAGGATTAATTGTGTACTTTGCAATGTATCTCTTGATCCGCAAATTGTCATTTTCTGCATTGCTTCCATGGGTTCCTCTGAATAGCTTCATCTTATGGGCAGTCTGCCAAGTTCTTGTAATCACCTGTCAAGAGAATTGCTCATGTATGTGGAAGCGGGTATCGAATGAAGAACACTATATACCCCATTCATTCTTAAGAATGCCAGGAATTGATAATCAAGACTTGTTAATTCGTGCACAGATATCGGTCATTGGTTGATTCCGAACAATACCAAATAATTGACGAAAATTGAGAGAACTCTCAATATAAATTTTATTCAATTAATCAAAGGACGCATAACAATGACCATAACCTTGGCTTTTAAAGAAAACCCTACAAAATATGTAGTTAAATAAAATTGCAAAAAAAAGCCCTAACTTTTAAAAACAAAACATGACTAAAGTCTAATTAAAACAAATCATAATTAAATAAATGGTGAATCATCTATCATATGTCCATTTAGCCAAGTCCACTTGCTTCAATTGCACTGTCAGCATTGCTTTTCAACTTAGCACAATACATGTAAAAAAAGTTTGACAAGAGTAAGCATCGAGTGAGAAGCATGCATCTAAATTCAGAAGATGGTAGAGAAATGTGAGTAGACCTCAGCAATGCGTCCCATAGCCTGTGAATCAGAAGCTATGATACTTATTGCCCCCATATCATGCAAAATGTCTTCTGCTGCTATTGTTTCAGCCCGAATCCGTGACTCGGCAAAAGCTACATCCTCTTTAATGTCCTTGTCAAGGTGATGGCAGACCATCTGCATGCATTTTAAATATTGTGAAAACAGATTTCTTATCTTCTCGTCACTTTTCACGTACTGTACATTTAGGATAGTACATTAATACTATAGCATCCTCTCTTACAAGCATGTCAAGGTGCTCATCTACAGTATTTATAGTGTAAGGACGCGTTGGATTAGTTGAAGATGGGAGGACATTCTTTACACCACAAACTTTAATAATATCTGGAGCATGACCACCACCTGCACCTTCACTGCAAAAATTACATAAGTGCATGCAAGAATATTTGACATGATGTTCTTCCCATTGTACATAATCGGGGACCCAGATAGCAGAGGCTATACCTGTGATAAGTATGAATCGTTCTATCTTTAAATGAGGCAATTGTATGCTCCACAAATCCAGATTCATTCAAGGTATCTGTATGGATATTAACCTAAAAATATATAATGCAATTTGTAATCAGTGAATAAAATCTTAAAACACATTAAGAGACTTAATTTATTGGAACAGAGAAAAAGTAATACTTGAATGTCATATTCTTCACCAACAGTCAAACAATTGTCTATTGCAGCTGGAGTAGTTCCCCAGTCCTCATGAAGCTTCAGCCCCATTGCTCCAGCCTTGATTATTTCATGCAGGCCATCTGCTTTGGCAGTATTCCCCTACAATAAAAGAATGTGTTACTAGAACACAGAGTATACATCCCCATCCCCCAATATGGCACCACACCTTATGACACATCATTTGCACTTTTTTAAAGTTTTCATGTAGGGCAGCAAAACATCCGAGGCCGAGATCAAGAAATATCGTCAATAGTGTGTGCAGTTAGTAAAACTTTGTCAAATGCTCTAAGAAGTAGAAGGGGAAAAGCATGTCCACACAGAATGAGGCAAACTTTTCCTGTGAAACCGAAATCGAGGGGCATTTCTTCTGTAGCACTTTTATTGAGTCTTCATGTAGAGCAGCAAAAAATTCAATAATTCTCACAACAATTAGCCGATCGGGAACATAAGGACATTTAGGGTTGACTAATAAGATAGAAAGGTCCAAGGGCGAGATGAAAAATATCTTGTGCATTAAGTAAAACTTTGTCAAATGCTCCAAGTAGAAGGGAAAATGCAAGTTCGCACAGAATGAGGCATACTTTTCCTGTGAAACCGAAATTGAGGGGCATTTCATCTGTTGATTGCAACATTAGTTTCATGTGCTGTGGTGCAGGAGTACAAGTAGTTGCACGTGTCCCATCTGCAGGTCCAGTGCCACCTCCCACCAATGTAGTGATGCCTACACGTGATACATAAAAGGAAAGAAACAAAAAGAGAACGATGTTCACTAATTTTTTTCTCAAGTATAGAGCAGAAAAGTTGAATTTCCTTGCAGTGAAGTCGTGACTTCTCCATAAAATTATAGGCATGACAATTCATAGAAGCTTTAATGTAGATAATAATTAGAAGATCCAAAAGGAACCGTAAGTGCTTAGACCGACAAGAAATTAACTAACATGAGCACATTATCCTGTGTGCTAGCAACAAAATTCCACCATTAATCAAGAAATCTCACCACTTGATATTGCCTCGTGTGCTAATTGAGGACATATAAAATGCACATGACAATCTATGGCTCCTGCTGTTACAATCATCCCTTCTCCAGCAATAACCTCAGTATTTACCTGACCACAAAGATCAACCAAATAAATGAGTGTTAAATTGAAAATTTTTTGTACCTGTAACACTACAACCATAATGATATACTGGACTCACTCCAACAATCAAGTCGTATACTACTCCATCCATCATATCTGGGTTGCCAGCTTTTCCAAGGGCAGTAATAAGACCATTTTTTATGCCAATATCTGCTTTAAATATTCCAGTATAGTCAATGATAACAGCATTTGTTATGATGGTGTCCAAACAGTCACATGATGGATATGCACAACACTGTCCCGATCCATCTCTTAGCACTTTTCCACCACCAAATACACACTCATCCCCATAAACAGCAAAATCTCTTTCAATTTCTGCTAATAAATCTGTGTCCCCAAGACGAATTTTGTCACCAGTGGAGGGGCCATACATATTAGCATAGGTTTCATGAGATAGCACATAAGATAAAGCAGACCCTTCTTCAATGACACCTTCTCTGCAACTGAAAAATCAGTTCGAAATTTAGCATCTGCCATATTCATAACCAAAATAAAAGTGTGTAAAACTTAGGCCAAACAGAGTGTTCTGCTTTCTACTAAAAAGAGAAAAATAAAAGCTTCCTAACCTTGTATTTTCCTCAGCAACACCAAATCCCCCTTTATGTACAGCTTCCATCACTGATGTGATTTTAGCATCATCTACTGAGCCATCAACAATTCCATTTCCTCCCCGAATAACCTGTTTGCCTCCAATCCTGACAAGAGTAACACTTTTTGCATCCCCTGGCTACCAGAGTAAGATAAATATCAATAAAGTCGTGATTTTTTTTCTACGATATTTGTATCTCTAAGGTCTGACTGAGGATATATCATAGCTCTTAGCAAGTCAAAAGGCAAAGTATTTCAGAGAAGGGCACTGATTAGACAAGCTAAAAGAACAGTACCTCACTTATTCACCCCAATCTTAACAAAGGTTGTTAAGAAGATCCGACTTAGAAAATAAACTTCCCAAAAATTGATTTTAATCAGCAAGTTACAGAAGAGCTCAGGCTTGAATAAGAAAATTCCAACTTAAGTCAAGTGGATCTAGAGTCGCATCAATTAGCAAAAAAAAAAAATTTGGCATAAATTTAGATTGACAGGTCTAGAAGCTCAAATAGAGTTTGTAATAGGATGGAGCGATGGAGCAAATTCTGAACAAGTTGTGCTCATGTGAATCATGTCTCGCATCAAATAGTCTATTTCTTGCAGTATGAATTGATCATTACTATAAGGGTATTGAAGTGGACAAATCAACTAGACAAATCAACTAGCCAACATATTGGAAGATCTTATGTGTTAAACAAGCTTTTAGCAAGCAAATTAGATCTACGGTAAAGTAGCTCGATACCGAAGATTATAATTTGGGGAATGATATCTTAGCTAAGCATGTAGTCCCGTGCATGTTAAATGAGCCAAAGTTATATTATAGAAGAATAAATGCGTGCAAGAATTAAAGATTAAACTCCATCTTAATTCACCAATATTTGATATACGAGGGAAGGAGGAAAAAAAAAAAGAGAGAGAGAGAACAACTGGGTCATTGTGAAGTAAACAGGGTCACAGCATTAACCTCAAAGCGTGTTGCCGTCCCTGCCGGGATATTTAGCCGCATGCCATATGCTCTCCTTCTATCAAAAACCAAGAATGGGTTCACCTCAATAAAGGGATAGTGGCTCCCAACCTGAATATGAAAAATTCACCAATATCATTCATAACATTTTTCGATGCTTAGATCAGATTATTATAGCTGATATTTAGCTGTGTGTCATCATCTATCTTAACCTGAAATAATGCACAAAAACCTCTTTGGAAGAGAAAGGTGCAAAAAACTTGAAGAAAACAAGTTTTCGGTCCTTTTACAAGAAGAGCATCACAGTTATGAGACTTGTTAAGTTCCTCTAATATAAATCCATGGGAAATTTTAGCTTTAATTGAAGTACCTGAATCGGCCTGTCACCCGTGTTAGCTACTTTCAGAATTATTGCTTTCCTTCCATAGTTAAGTGTAATATGTCCACTTCGACATATTATTTCACCAGGAACTTTACTGTCTTCAACTGTGGGAAACTTGTCTAATGAAGGAACTGCAAGCCAAAAACACTCTGACCTTTAGAAGGAACCACTTCATACAAACTTATTATTTTCAGATTTGCACAGGCAAAAAATTAAGCTTGTAAAGCAGATTATCGTGATAAATGTGAGGAGTAAATTGAGCTTTTCACATGCATGGTCAAGAATATAAAATGTTGAGAGCAATAATTAAGCCATTTTTGTAGAATAGACTACAAATAAAGTTTGATTTAGATGATGGAACAGAATGTTTCATGATAAGTTTCTAAAGGATAGGTTTGCCACAAAGTTCAAATTATGTTCATTACGTATGATCATACACTAACTGCGTGTCCTACTAGAGCATGTTCGGCAAAAAATATAGTCTCTTTATAATTTTAAGTCAAAGTCAAACATTAATTTTAACCACACATTCACAATTATTACCCACTTATTATCCACACATTTCTTGGGACCCATTACTCCTCTTCATTATAATCCCATTATAATTTCTCCCAAACAAGCACTAAGATTCAAGAACCCCAAAACTGGAGAAGTTCTAAGAGATAAATAATTGTAACCAATTGTTAAAGAGAAAAAAATCCACATCGAGTTGAAAATATAGACCAACTTATAAGGGTTTAAGCTACTCCTCTTAATAATGTTGACATTTTAAGATAGAACCCCAAATTTTAATATGGTATCAGAGCCCATTAAATTTCAACAGGTAATTCCGATCAAAAAATGAGCACGTGAATTTCAAGATTGGTTTGCTCAAATGAACCACCATCTTGTGGGGCATGTCAAGGGATAAAAAATGAAAACATGGACCAACTTATAAAGATTTGGACGGCTCCTCTTGACCTTTTAAGATTGACCACATATCTTAATACCAACAACATAGGAAATGTAAATATACCTATCTGGTTATGTGGTTATTTTGAGGCCAAATATCTTTTGAAAAATTAAATAGCTGACAGGTTAACAATTTAGATCAGTCTTCATATTCATGTAAATCATAAGATGCTCCCTTCACTTATCCAATTTTTCTCTGTGGAAAGTTGTTGACTTGAAGTAAAGCTTGGGAGGCAGAATGTGAATCTAAAACAAGAAAGGCTGTGAACATTTTGAGAAGATGTAAGTGGTAAATTGTGGAAGTTATACAACAATATTTGTTGCAAATAATAGAAAGCAAACTCGTGAAGATTTGCAAAGTTATACAAGATAACCACCTGGGAGAAAAGAACCATGTAAAGCTAGCTCCAGATTTCCATTTTCAAGTGCTATTGGATCATGAACTGTGATTAACTTCGTCCCATCAGGAAAGGTACCTTCGACCTACATGTAAAGTCAGCAGTTAATATAAATTTACATAAACTTTGATTCTCCTCTACAATGTCAAAGGGAGTCAAAATTTCATATGGGTCAATGAGGTTTAGTACCTGAACTGTATACAACAGATGAGGAACAGCTGGAAGAACTTGTCTCCTGTAAACAGAGAAGATATCTCTCAGAATTTGTGATTTCTGCCAAGGAGGTATCCAGAGTATTAGTAATTAATTACAATCCAAAAAGAATTATGAATGACCAATTATATTGTCATGTATATTTCCTCATCATGATTTTCAGAATGTTCGCTCCTCTTTATCAGAACAACTTTTGGCTGAAGAGACAGGATTCAAAGCCTTAGTCCTGCTTTGCCCAACAATGACACTGTGTGTGCTGCCACCTTTCGTGCAGGGACTTCTTCACCCACTGCTCATCCTGCCAAACCATGCTTTTATACTTACTGCACGAGCTGTGACCATTAGTTATCATTTATTAGCACATAACTTCAGGAAACATTTTACAGACCATCGCTTTACACCTCCTAGTACTTTAAGTATCCGCAAAATAAATTTGAGAGGCAACTTCCAAATGCCAAAAATGCCTCCAATGTATCTATTTTTCTAAAATGAACCTTATATTTGCTTCATTTATTAAATATCTTGTCTTCTGATTTGTTGATGCATAACATTCTAACAAGGGTGGCAGAAATAAGTTATCTCCACTAACTGCTGCCTTCTATTCTCTCTCCCTTTCTAGGAAACTCGATTCTTCCCTTCACCCAAATGAATTAAATGAATTTTCACTTTCTTCAATTTATTCATCTATTTATCAAAGCGTTTCATATCAGAACTCTTGTTTGCATGGAAAAGACTAATAGCATTATCAAAATTCAAATCCACTTAATCACCGTAGTATCTGCACTACAAAAATAAAGAAAGCAAAGCTAAATAGAATCTGATACTACCTTCCCAGAAACTGCCTGCCAAGGTCCATCAACTCAGCCACGCTATTGTTACCATCGCGCACAAACTCCAAAATCTGTTCAATAGTCCCGAAAAGATAGTACATTAAACCAACACAGTTTCTAATACAAAACTGAAACTAATGCAGCTCAACAAATGCAAACAAGGTACAGTTCTATCCTCACTAAGGCATGGTTAGCTAAGCGTAAGACAAGTAAAAGTCACTTTTGGAATATTTTTTTGGAGAGATTTTTTTAAAATATTTTTCTCCAAAATCATTTCCATCCACACATTCTATGAACTCATAACTTTTCTTTACTTTTTATTCACACTTAAAAAATCATTTTTCACTTGGAAAATCTTTCCCAAACAAATGCTTAATTAACTTTTTTATTTCGAAATATAATTGGATATGCAACAATTTTCTTACTTTTGAGGAAAAAAGGAGACTAGTTGAAAGTAACTGTTACCATACTATTATTCCAACCATGACCAGTGAAAAAAAATATCTATTTTAAAACTTACTAATAACAATGAATACGAAAAACACATTCGTTCAATGTCACGTCCGGTTTGAGTAATTAACATAAACATAATTTTTCTAAATAGCAAATAAACTTCTAAAAAATTGAAATAAAAGCCCCAAAATTCAGAGAATACGAATACCTGAGTAGCTATAAGAGCAACAGCTTCAGTGTAATTGAGCCTTATGCCACGAACTAAACGCTTCTGCGCAAGGTATCCAGCATTATGGAGCATCAATTTTTCAATTTCTCTTGGTGTCAACTTCATTTTTCCCTTTTTAAATGAATTTTCAGACTGGCAGAATAAGAAATTGAAGTGATTTACGATTATAGCCGAAGAGAGAGTGAAAATTTGATTGATATTAAGCAATTTGATGGCTAATCATATGAATTTAAATCAAAATCGTTGAAGGAGATTGAAAGTCCACTTGGTGATGCGAACGTGCGGATTGCTGATGGGCTGATCCCTGATGATGTAACTGATGAGTGAAGTGAATTGACTCGTGAAGAGTTTGGAATTATAAATTCCTCCCATAACTATATAGGAGTAAACACTTAACACCATAAGTAAGGGTTTTAATAGATTATGTCCCTGTTTTCGAATTGAGATTTTTTTATTTTTTTTTTTCTCATGTTGGGGCTATAAACAGTCCACGCGACATGTCTTATCAATTTTTTTCCCTTTTTTTTCGCGAATCACTTCACACTATAAAATTATAAATTACCAACAAAAAATTTCAAGTGAACTAATTACTTGGTTATGTGATTCAAAAGAAAAGAAATTGAGATTGATTTCATGTTTAAATATAAAGAATGGAATCAATATAATAAACAAAAAGTTGTGTAGATTAGTATCATCTATTACTCTTAGGAATTTTTTTTTTTTTTTT
>CAIGRT010096133.1:0-18350 GCA_903798405.1 Fraxinus platypoda | reverse complement strand
TTGAAGGAAATGGAGCCATTAAGATAGCTCAAGTAGATGACAGCATTCACAAATCAAAAATGCAATTGGTTAAACAAGGATGTGATCATCCTGATGCAGAAATTGTTCAAGATTATAAACAAATCTCTTGTAATGACGACGAACAAAATGTTGAAAACAGTCGATATGAAGATTATGTCAAGGACGTGCTAACCTTCTCCTGGCCAACAGAACTCCCTGTCAAACTTTGTCAAGAAAAAAACTTCCACCATTTGGACATTTCATCAAACACCTGGTGGACATTTTTGAAAGCAGCATTGAATAACATTATCAAATGACTTTTTACTAGTCACAATGGATGTAAAAACAGAGAAGCAAAGGAGAGCAAAACAAATGGATGTTCATTTGAAAAAAAATACGCCCATAAAAAAAAAAAAAACCTGTGAAGAAGACGAACCAGGCACAGGCGCTGCCGGCGCCGGTCGGTCCGGCGGAGCCCAGCACGCGCGGCGGCCCCCCTGGCCGGGTGCTGGGTCCGTCTCTGCAAAACATCCCCACCTTGCATTTTTTGCATTTTCACCTCTATTTACATCTTTCATTTCGAAAATGACCATTCTGTCCATTTTCCATGAACTCCTCCGTTAACTAAACACTTGTACTCGGTTTACTTTTCAAATATGAAGGGTAAAATTGTCTTAAGACATTTTTAGCACTTTTTTCCCACCTTAACCAGGTTATTCCATAAATAAAAAGAAAAAGAAATCAAGCATTAAATAAATAAAATCAGTAAGTATCAAGATTAATAAAAAAAATCAAGCAAAAAAAAAAAACGAAACAAGCTTATGTTTCAAGTTCTTGAATCTGAAATGGAGTGCATTCACTCTAATTGATTCTGAAATGGAGTGAATTTAGGTAATTGTTTAAAGGGATTAATCCATTTGTACAGAAAATGAATTCACAGAATTCTTACACCCTCTCACATAGGGTGGGTCCCGCACAATAGAAAAGGAAAAAAAAATTACCCACCCACCCTGCCCTTGTGAGTGTCTGTAGGGCTTCTGTGTCTGTAAATGTGGCAAATCTCTTGTTTGAAGTCCACTACTCATCATCACCTAATGCATTTTCTGTTTTCCAGTTGTGGCTTCCATTCTTGCTCTCATCCTCCATTACTCTTCACATTAAATCGCTATTAAAACTCATAAAACCCATTTTCCCAAACTTCTGCGTCTTCAATTGGAGCTGTTAATCTCCTTTTTGTCTGAAATTAAACATGTGATAAACATTCTTATCTATTAAAACTTTTTGCGAATAACATCCCTACCTTTCAAACTTTTTGGTGTAGAACATACCCATCTTTGAATATCATTGTGAAAATCGTCCTTACCTATGCTTGTTCTCACATATTAGGTCCTTGACATCTTCTGTAAGAAACATGTTTTAACCACAGCAATCCAGATAATGATCATAGAAGAAGTGAAACACGGCAACTCAAACACTACAATTGAGACAACAATTAATACACAGCAAATTTAATTGTTCAACAAAATCTTAACAAAAAATCACAACTATAGCGATTCACAACCAACTTTGTATTCACAACCAAATCTCATAGACAACATTTTGGCTCTTTTCTATTCGGCATTCAGGCACATAAAACAAATTACAATTCAGTGGTTAGTGATTTTGAATGTCTCTAATTACAGAATGTGCATTGAACAAAATCTACCTTCTTTGCACTATATGTACATTGAACAAAAAAACTACAAAATGTCCCTAATTTGGTGTAGGCAGTGGTGCCCCTCTGCAACCCCTCATATTGTGTCCTGGTTCACCACATTTCCTACATGTCCCTGGACCAGGTGTGGCTACTGAAGTTGTCTCCAAAGTGCTTACATTTGCGAAGACTTTTTAAACCTTTTTGACTGGCTTGACGAAGCCACCCCATTTAGCTATTTTCTTCTATTCTTCTTTGGCCTCCTAGAAGTTTTGGTGTACATTGGTGGATTGAGAGGGTTGAGACATGGTTTAGGCCATGAGTTCAAACCTATGATGGGAAAAATTGATGGCATATATGCTGGGTCAGGCAATGACTCTGAACCTGTGATGGAGGAAATTGATAGCATATATGTCATGAGTTATGCCTCCTTTTTGGAGATGGCATCCACAAAATCCTGGTTCACCACATTTCCTACATGTCCCTGGACCAGGTGTGGCTACTGAAGTTGTCTCCAAAGTGCTTACATTTTGCGAAGACTTTTTAAACCTTTTTGACTCGCTTGACAAATCCACCCCATTTAGCTATTTTCTTCTATTCTTCTTTGGCCTCCTAGAAGTTTTGGTGTACATTGGTGGATTGAGAGGGTTGAGACATGGTTTAGGCCATGAGTTCAAACCTATGATGGGAAAAATTGATGGCATATATGCTGGGTCAGGCAATGACTCTGAACCTGTGATGGAGGAAATTGATAGCATATATGTCATGAGTTATGCCTCCTTTTTGGAGATGTCATCCACAAAATCCATTACATAGGCCTCTAGATACAACTAAGCGATCACACAGTAAAAAGAGATTTATGTTAATTGCAAGCACGACATGTACAAGTTTTTGCCCAGAGGTCAACAGCATGTAGTACATTATTGCTTGCAATGTGCCGAACTTGAAACTTTTCACTTGCACGTCTATTCGGTTGCTCATCAACTTCTGAGTTTGATGCATGCAATTGCAGTGCATATGATTGCAATGGGGCTATAACATATATCTTTACTACTGGATGCCCATCCTTGTCCCTAAGTATTTTCTTAATATCCTCTTCACTCTCCAATCTAGTCAACCTCTTCCCTAAACTCATTTTTCGCCTTATATAGTAAAACACCAACGCCATATCAATACTGAATGTAAGAATTTCATCAAATTACCTCTAGTAAACAATGCAACATGGAAGAAATCCAAGAAAAGCACGAATCTATGTTCGTATGTCGATTGTTTGGCTTATCATAAAACTGGCCTTCGTAATGCGCTTCAATGGTGAAATAGCATAAATTTGCACACGCATGCAAATCATATAGAAATAAAAGAATGCATACTGATCAAACATATGATTGATGGAATGCACATATGGAAATCAGGGACCTGGATACAAATCATATGATTGAGTAAATGCTCAAAATCATACAAACTCCCAAAAATTTTCTCACTGAAAGTCTTTCAACTACTTTTTCAGTTCTTATTTGAAAAAATCATAGTCATTACTTCGAAATGGCAAGGAAATTGAGGTAATGCACACTAATCAATAAGAGAATGCGTGTATACCGTAAATTGGTGGGTCGGCATCAGGGTCTCTTGTTGCGTTTTTTCTATTGCAAGTGTACGATACCGTAACAAGTAATATAGTAAACCTTTGAGTCCGAATTATCGTTCCCACCTGAAGGAGAACGAGGAGTTCTCAGTTGATCCATATGAAATAAATAATTTCGAAGATCAGGAGCTGGTGCAAGAGCATACATTCCAGGAGGGTCGTGGTGATTACAATCAAAAGGTTAAAAAGTACTAAAGTTTAGTCAGTTTAAACATTCTATAAATCTTTATTGTTTATAGTGGATGATACTGGCTTGAGCTCGGAGTTTTTATCTAATGACGGGTTTGCTCTGTCAACAATTTCACGGTGTTATTTATTTATGCAATATATCAACTGTAGTAATTCATCTTAGGATAATATTGCATGTGAATTTATCTGGACAAAATTAATAATTGTGAATTGTTGCTTTTATTAATTAAAAAATTTAAATTCTGCATACAAACACCTATTTATCCCTATCTAGGTGTTAGTCTGGTCGAACTCGTAGCTTTCAAGTGTATCATAGCCTCAATTTGATTCCTTACCCTAACTTAATCTAGATGAGTCAGTCTTTTTTCGTGCCTATTTTTTACGGAAGCAATTATGCATATTGAAAGATTAAAATGAAAGCCTTTCTTAAGTCACTGGACGAGGGGATTTGGGTTAGTGTACAAAATGGTTGGACCGTCCCCTCTACTACTATTTCAGGTGTAGTTACCCGTACGGACATATCCCTTTAGACTAAGACTGAACTAGTTGAGTGTAACTGGAACAGTAAAGGGCTTCATGCCTTATTTATGGTCGTGTCCGTCGAAGAATTTAGGAGAATATCAATGTGTGAGACCGCAAAAGAAGTTTGGGATATCTTAGAAACCATATACAAGGAAACCAAAACTATAAAGAACTCCAAACTGTAGATGTTAACTACTAGGTTTGAAGAAATTAGAATGAAGGAGATGAATCATTCAATAATTTCTAAGCGAAGTTAAATGGCATAGTGAACTTTAGCTTCAATCTAGGAGAGAAAATTTTCGAGTCTAAAATTTTTCGAAAAGTTCTTAGATCCTTACCTGAGAAGTTTAGACCTAAGATTGCTAATATTGAAGAGAACAATGACTTAGATACAGTTAAGATAAAGGAACTTGTAGGATTCCTCCAAACTATGAACTCACCATATCTCAACAAAAGAATAACTCTATAGCCTTGAACACTGTTAAGGAAGAAGAGTATGACTATAGTGATGCTGAGACCCTTAAGGATGAGGATATAGCTTATTTTGTCAAGAAATTTCAAAACGTTTTTATGAATAAGAGAAAACCTCAAGAGAGAAAGAATGGTGCCTCAAATAAATTCAAGAAAAAACAAGCGTGATAAGAATACTACCAGGAGTTCTAGCAAGAAATCTCAGTCAGTTAGATGTCATGCGTGCCAGGGTTTTGGTCACTATAGGAATGAATGTCCTAGCTATAAGAACCTAAATAACGGAAAAGGTAAGGTAATGGCAGTGTCACTAACTGATGATGAATACAATTCAAGTGAACAGAGTGACTCTGCTAGCGTTGAGGATGAAAGGAACTATACGGCCTTTGCGTATATAGTTAAGAAAGATTCAGATAAGGATAGTAAAAAGGTTGATGATATGGAAGGTATTGAGGATCCTGATGAAGACTATGAGGATGAGTCAGAGATTCATAAGGCATATCATCAGTCATTTGAAGAGAGTCTTAGGATAAAGAAGGTGAATAAAGCTGTACTAAATAAGGTTAATGAACTTGAGCTAGAGAGAGACTCATAGCTGACCTTCAGGATTCTACCAAAAGTCTCAGTGAGTTGAGACTTGTCAATGAGAACTTAGAAGTTAAGGTTAAAACCTTAACAAGTGACATAGAGAAATTCAATACTCAACTCCATTTTCTTAAATGGTACTCAGAAACTTGATAATATGTTCAAGGATGAACAAGCCAGCTGGAAATAGAAAAAGTTTAGAATATATTCAGACTAATAATAATGCTGCTAGTACATCCAAGACCATTTTTGTCCTAGCCACCAACAGACCTAGGAATGTTGACCAAAGGCAATGGTGTCTTAGGATATAGGCCTACTAGACAACGTAGGACCAATCGACCCTGAAACCAATATCAGCAATCACGTAGTTTTGAACCTAGGTTTATTCCTACGTGTCACAATTGTGATGTATTAGGACACACAAGGCCTAGGTGTCATAAATTTGTGAATAGAAGTAGGAGTCAATATATTTCTAACAAGGTTAACTTATTTACAAATCAAGTTAGCCACTTAACTAAGATAATAACAAAGTTGACTAGGATTGCCTCTAATTTCAAGAAGGTTTAAGTTAAGAAAAGAAATCTCCTAGGTATGATGAACAATTGAACTACTACGTTGTCCATTTTGCTCTTAAAGCTAAAAATGACTATATGTGGTATCTTGATAGTGCGTGTTCTAGACATATATGTGGAAATAAAGCCTTATTCTCTACTCTTGATGATTGGAATGACGGTATGGTTACTTTTGGAGATGGTGCTACTACACCTATCCTTGGTAAATGTACCTCCAATATATCTAAATTACCCACTATCTCAAATGTGCTTTATGTGAATGGATTAAAATCTAACTTTTTAAGAATTAGTCAAATATGTGATGCTAATTTTGAGGTTAGTTTTGTCCAGAAAAGGTGTACTGTTTATGATTCAAACGGTAACGTTGTCATTGAAGGAGTAAGATCTTCTGACAATTGTTATGGTTATTCCAAATTCCAGATATGTGTGTAGTAGTGCTAAGATCGATATAACTGAACTTTGGCACCAACTGCTTGGTCATATGAACCATAAAAGTTTGTCTAAATTGGCTAAGAAAGAACTTGTGAATTGTTTACCTAAACTCGAAAAATTGAAAACACTATTTGTGGACCATGTCAACAAGGCAAACAATTTAGAGTAAATCATAAGAAAACCTCTAGCATCTTGACAAATGATGATTGATGATGCCTTTAGTGAGGGGGAGATTGTCAAAAATTGGGGTCTGTTAGATCACACTAGTATAGATCCTATCAAGGTGACTGAATCTATAGAAATCAATTCTCAAACCTCCACACTCACCTAAAGTTTTAGACACTCCAAAGAAATAATCATTTCCTGACACTAATTCCAACTTTCCTAGTAAACCATCTCCTAGTAAAACTTCAATACTTTCTATGAAACATTCACCTAGTGGTAAATCCAAACCTCCTAAGGAATCTTGATCTAGAGTTAAATCTAATCATCCTAAAGTGAACATAATTGGAGATTTAGAAGAAAGGAAGTGACGATGCAAGAGGTTTTTAAATAACTTTTGCTAGTTATGTATCCCAGATTGAGCCTAAAAAGGTGGAAGAAGCCCTTAGCGATGAATGTTGGGTAAATGCAATGGATGAGAAGCTAAACAAATTTGTGAGAAATAGTGTGTGGTGTCTCTGATATCTAAGAATAAGATTGATAATCAAGATACCATAATCATGAATAAGACTAGGTTAGTTGCCCAGGGTTACACCCAGGTTGAAGGGGTTGACTTTGGTGAGACCTTTGCTCCTGTAGCTCGCCTTAAATTCATTAGAATTCTTCTTGTTGTTGCTTGTACCTTAGGGTTTAAGTTATATAAAATGGACGTCAAGAGTGCCTTCTTGAATNTTTGGTGAGACCTTTGCTCCTGTAGCTCGCCTTAAATTCATTAGAATTCTTCTTGTTGTTGCTTGTACCTTAGGGTTTAAGTTATATAAAATGGACGTCAAGAGTGCCTTCTTGAATGGAATACTTCAAGAAGAGGCTTATGTCAAACAATCTAAAGGATTTATCGATCCTAAATTTTCATATTATGTCCATAAATTGAATAAAGTTTTATATGGTCTTAAACAAGCTCCTAGAGCTTGGTATGATATGGGCCATGATTTTTCAAGAGGTTGTGCAAATAGAACTTTATTCATAAAACACATTGAAAAAATTATCACACACAAATTTATGTTGATGACATCATCTTTGGTTCTCCCATTGACTCTTTTGCTCATGAATTCGCTGAATACATGAAGCAAGAATTTGAGATGAGTATGGTTGGATAATTAAGTCACTTTCTTAGTTTTCAAGTAAAACAAACTGATAATAAGTTGTTCATATCTTAATCAAAGTATGTCAAAGACCTTATCAAGAAATTTGGGTTAGATAGCAAGAAACACACCAGAACACCTATGAGCACGAGTGTTAAGTTAGGTCATGATCCTACGGGTAAGGGTGTCGATCAGATACTATATAGGAGTATGATTGGTAGTTTACTTTATCTTACTGCAAGTAGACCTGAGATAGTTTTTAGTATTGTAGTTTGTGCAAGATTTCAGGCTAATCTCAAGGAATCTCATTTGAGTGGTGTGAGGCGTATCATTCGATATGTTAATTGCACTATAGATCATGGAATCTTGTACTCTAGAGATTCTAATCTTGATCTTGCCAGCTATTCCAATATCGATTGGGTTGGGAATTCTGATGATAGAAAGAGCACATCGGGAGGCTATTTTTATGTTTGTAGTAATCTTGTAACTTGGATAAGTAAGAAAAAAATTATATCTCATTATCCACGGCTGAGGTAGAATATATAGCTGCGAAAGTTGTTGTACTCAACTGCTTTTGATGAAGAGAATGTTGAGTGATTATGGATTTGAACATGGTACTATAATTGTGTTTTGTGATAACACAAGTGCCATTAATATTTTCAAAAATCATGTTCAACATTTTCGGACCAAACAAATTGATATAAGACATCACTTAATTCGAGAGCTTGTAGATACCCGTGTTTTCACTCTTGAACACATCTCTACGAAGAATCAATTAGCCGACCTATTTACCAAGTCCTTAGATGTTCTTAGGTTCGAGTCTCTTCGAAAAGCTATCGGTGTTTATGTACCTCTTTGATTAGGTACTTAGGTTTATGCATGTACAGTTCATAGAGTTCATTTATTCCTGCATGCATCTCATTCTTTGTATATTCATTCTATATGATTTGATTCATTTATTTAAAAAATGGGGAATAATTTTTGAAACTACTGGACATTATCTTGTTTACTTGAATATGCTTTTGTGATCGAGTATACATACATCTGATGAGCTGTAACGTAGTTTCCATTGCTTTGCTTAGGTTTAATGTGGATACTTAGTATATGTTTCTTCATGTACCATCTGCACAGCACAAACTATAATCTTGTGAGTGAGTTTTAACCGTATGTGTAAAGATTTGGAATGACAGTCATCTGTTGGTGAGGTGACCTTAAACATGAATTGACTGTTAACTAGTTGACCTAAGATATAACATATTCCCTAAAAAGAAAAAAAATTGTTACCTTATTCTGTAACAAGTTTTGGGCCGATGACTCCAAGTCAGATTATTATAATAGGTCCTAGTGGGTTTGACTTTCATTAATAGAGGAAAATACTCACTCTGCGGTGATGTTTAAGATGTTATTTCTCTCTAATTTGAGGTTTGGAGTCTTACTCACAGGGAATTAGTGGCACCATTCACACATGAAACACTTATACAATTTACTCCATTTAAACTTGATCTGAGCATGTGGGAAAGTTTTTATAATCATTGATTATGTTTTACTTGTGATCAATTGTATTTTTGAGTTTACATATATGTTGGAGTGTGTGTCATGATTTAAAAAAACTATATTTCGAAATTTTTAAAAATAAGGTACTCTTTTTGTCCAAAGGTTTTCACTCGCTCTCCTTTCACCATCGTTCACCTCTCGCTCAAGCGACAGCCCAATAGTTTGAACTAAAATGCGTAATCCTAGAATTCCAAGCTTCATTTTTTTCTCTCATCTCTCGTGATTCTTTCATCAAATTCTTGGTACCCATCTCCAATTCTTGGTCCACATCACTCATTGGACGTAATTGCATCACATTTTGGTGGCATAACTTCACATTTCTCATCAAATTTCAATCAATTTCAAAGGTAAATGGCAAAACCATATTTTCTTCTTGAAATTTTTAGGATTTTGAATTCTTTGTGATTCTTGCATCAATTCATACATATACACTTCATGTTTATGAGATTTTAATGTGTTCCCACTCCTGATTGCATCATTTATCTTAAAAAAATTCGAGTTTGAAGCTTAAAACTCGCGATTAGGGTTCTTTGCATTTTTATTTTTATTTTTGAGATTTTTCTTGATATGGACACTTTTGATGGAGGATGGGATATGATTAGATGTTCGCTTGATGGTGTGTTGAATGTGGTGGATTTTTCTTGGTTGGAAGCTTGTTTTACATTAAGAAGTTGTCACTCATGCCATGTGTTTGATTGACATTCTTCGTCAATTTTTTAAATCTTATTTCGTGGACATGTCACATTTACACCCCTGAACACATTTTGGTACTTACATCGCACTTTTGGAACATTTTGCATTGAATTTACCATTGTCACAATATTACCCAGATTTTCCTCCATCCACCCGGCGTCAAGGCACCGTGTCACCTTGCGTTAAGGCACAGCGTCGCCCCTGTGTCTAGATACTGCGTCAACCCTACGTCCAGGCACCATGACAACTCTATCCATGCATTGCACGACCTTCGATCATGTCTCTCATCACTTGATTAGTTACCTATGTCCACAAATTATCTTAGTTTTGCATCGTTTTGCATGCAATGGATAGTTTATATCATTTTGCGAGCATTAGACAATTTTGCAGCAATTTGCGTGCTTATGACATCTTTGTCTAGATTTTGGTGTGTATGGACTACTTTTGTACCATTTAGCGTGCATATGGCCTATTTGCCTCATTTTACGTACATTCATACATATCATTAGTTAGTTTTTCATCGAGGTATATAGTATCTTTAGTTGTATCTATTGATGTGTTTGTCTTGCAAATTTGTCACAGATACCGCCCAAGAGAGCGAGGACTACCACACAGACATCAAGTGTTTCAACTTCATATAGTAGGTCTAATTTCATCTCATCTACTACCTAGATGTCTTTAGGACTTAGTTTTCCTTGCGTCCTATTCTAGTAGCATGAGATAATCTTTTCTTATCTTTTCCCTGATCTAGCTGCCATCTTAACTTCGTGTGGATGTGAGCATTTACTTGTTGAGTTATCTCCCCCGCCTAGTCTCATTGTCTAGGAGTTCAATACTAATATTCACGCTAGTAGCAGATCGAGTTTTAAGGTCTTTCTTAGGGTTAAGACACTTTAGATTAGTCCTGACGTCATATCCAATATTATCCACATTCCCCTGGTTGTCCACCCGTTATTCCCATTATTTTCAGTTGAGACCCTTCTCGTGGACTTTCTTGTCTGATCAACACTTTTTAACAGTCCCTTGGGAGGAGGTTCGACTATGATTCGTACTGGATTCCTTTCGACTGATCGACAGATTCTGTTGTGCAATGTGTGCACAAATCTGTGGTCAGTTTCCCATACCTCTTCCTTACCCATGGATAAGGTCAGATTTCTTTATGCTCTTCTACATGGCGACTTTATAGATCTTCCTACTTTCATATGCCATCAGATTTTACGTACCTTTCGTGTGACTGGTACTAGGATTGGTCTACCTTACGCCTGTTTAATTTATCGTCTCGTAACGAATCTTGGGCCTACTTTTTCTGACGGGACTACGGAGTGGATTTCCCAGCTTATTGGCCATACTACTATTTCACATAGTAGATCTCATGCTCCTTCATCTTTTTCTCCTTCTGAGTCAACTGAGCCTATTGATCCGACTATGCTAGCTGATGCCATTGGTGATCTGCTTTCGGTTGATCTCTCTAATATTCCTCCATCTCGAGCTAATATTCATACTTCCACCACTGGCATTCCATCGTCTTCTACTTCTACTCCACCTCCAACTGCTAATCCCATTCCACCTTTTTACTTCTGTTTTTGTTGACCCTTCAGTAGCACTTATGTAACACATGTCTGTGTTGATAGAGCAGCAGGCTCATAATCGCCACACAACAGAGTTTGCTACACTTTGAGGTGTTGTTGGCTATCTTCAGCGAGGATTACGTTGGATCAAACGACATTGGGATGATGGTGTTGATTCTGATGAGGGGACAAATAGAGATGGTGTTGCGTCTGATTAGTTGTTCCCTTGCCATTTGTGATGAAAATGGAGGAATAGTAAGCTATGTTTGTGTATATGATATTTTCTGCTTAACTAGATTAAGTTTTGATGTTTAATGATATCGATGTTTGTTTTTAGTATATTGATTTACATTGATATTACATCTTGATTTAGATAGCAAGATTTTGAGCCTATTGATAATTATCTTAACAGCTTTTATTTCTTTTACTGTTTCACGTGCTTTCACAATTGGTATCTGAGTTGTTATTTCAGGAAACATGTTTGACAACGAAAAATTAAGTTTCAGTTGATTTTGGGTAGATTAGTTTGGTTTTCTTTGATTTGTAATACATGTTTTGTCACAAAATGTCAAAGGGAGAGTTTGTTAGGTTTTATAGTTGTTGGCAATTTTTAGACAAAAATACAGTTGTAAAAGAGTTTTAAAAGTCAAAGAGTCAATGGTAGATTGTATAGGTGAACTAGGAGTCCTTATGTTCGGTTATAGAACAAAAGAAAAAGTTGTCAAATTTCTGCTAGCCTGCCGCCAAACTGTTGCTCAAGCATCCAAAACAGAACCACTATTGCTAGCCTATCGCTAGCCTGTCGCTCGAGCAGAGCACCTATCGTTGGATTCTCGCTCGAGCGACGGTGTTATTCATAAAACCCTAGTTAACAACTTTTGAGAGTTCTATCTATTCTGTACTCCTCCAAAACCTAGATACTATATATACCGAAGCCCCATTTCGTGAAAAGACTAGGTTGAATTTTTTTTTTATCAAAGAGATTACATTCTACACATCCTACATATTATCCAATCTCTCTTTGATTCAACAAAATCATTGAAAACATTAAATCCATATAATCAAATCACCAAAATCCATTCTTTCGCATAATTTGTCAGAATTCTGAAGATCGAGGAAGGTGACCGGAGTTCCGTCTGAAGGAGAACGAGGAGTTCTCAGGTGATCCATAGGAGATAAAAGATTCCGAAGGTCGGGAGCTAGTGTAGGAGCATACAGTCAAGGAGGGTCGTGGATATTACAATCAGGAGGTCAAAAAGTACTAAGGTTTAGTAAATCTGAACAGTCTGTAAGTCTTTATCATTTATAGTGGATACTACTTGCTTGGGCCTGTAGTTTTTATCATGCGACGAGTTTTCTTCGTCAACAGTTTTGTGGTGTTATTTATTTTTATGCAACATATCAACTGCGGTAATTCAGCTTAGGATAGTATTGCTTGTGAATTCATCTGAATAAAATTAATAAATGTGACTTGTTGCTTTTATTAATGAACAAATTTAAGTTCCGCATACAAACACATATTCTCCCCCCTCTAGGTGTTAGTTGGGTTGAACTCGTAAATTTTAAATATGTTTCCCATTCACTTTAAAATTTCCCGTTGTTGGATGATGTAATTCAATTGTACCATATGGAAAAACTTGAGAGACGTGAAAGGTCCAGACCACCTTGATTTCAGTTTTCTTGGAAAGAGTTTTAATATGGAATTGTACAAGAACACTTGATCTCCTATTCTGAAAATTCGTTGTTGAATGTTTTTGTCATGCCATTGATTTGTCATTTCTTTGTAAATGGATGCATTTTTATAGGCTTCTCTTTTGAATTCTTCCAATTCATGAAACTGTAATATTCTTGTTTTCCCAGCCTTTTCTAGATCCCTGTTTAACTACTTCAGTGCTCAGTATACTTTATGCTCAAACTCCACTGGTAAGTGGCACGTTTTCCCAAATACCGTCCGAATGGTGACATTCTGATAAGTGTTTTGAAAGTGGTGTGATATGCCCACAAAGTATCATCTAATTTCTTCGATCAATCTTTTAGAGATGAATTCACTGTGAGTTCCAGGATTCTTTTTAACTGTCTGTTCGAAGTCTCAACCTGTCCACATGTCTAGAGGTGATAAGGTGTAGCTATTCGATGTTGCACCCCATACTTGTGAAGTATTGTCTTTAATAACCGATTGTAGAAGTGAGTTCCACCATCACTTATCACTGCTTTAGGTGCTCTATATCAGTTGAAGATATATTTCTTTATAAAACTCACCACCGTCTTCACATCATTAGTGGGCAAGGCCTTGGATTCCACCATTTTGGTACATAATCCACAGCCACTAAGATCTATCGATTATTATAGGATGATGGAAAATGTCCTATAAAATAAATACCCCACACATCAAAGATTTCAACCTCCAGGATGTTGTTTAGTGGCATTACATGACGGGCTGATATGTTCCCTGTTCGTTGACCCCCATCACATGATCTACAAAAGCTGTGACAATCCTTAAAGTTGGCCAAAAGAAACCGTATTGAAACACCTTTGTTGTTGTTTTAGTAGGTTCAAAGTGTCATCCATAAGCTGAAGCATGAACCTGTGATAAGATTGGCTTCATCTCATCTTTTGGTATGCACCTTCTGATGATTTGATTTGCCCTTCTTCAGTATAAAAGTGGGTCATTCCAATAATAAAATTTAGCTTCATATAGAAGATTTTTCTTCTACTTATAAGTAAGGCCTGGATCTACATAGCCATTAGCTAAATAGTTGAATGTCTACATACGACGATAATTTATCCACCTGCAAAAATTGCTCATCTGAAAATATTTCATTTATGTCCACCTGATCTTACTCTTGAGATTGTTCTAACCTCGATAAGTGATATGTTACCTGATTTTCTATTATCTTTTTATCACGAATTTCAATGTCAAACTCTTGTAGTAACAGAACCCATCGAATCAACTTGGGTTTGGCATCTTTCTTTTCGAACAAGTATTTCAAGGTTGCATGGTCTGTATAGACTATCACATTTGGACCAATCGTATATGAGCGAAATTTTTCAGAGGCAAATACTACTGCTAGCATCTCCTTTTCAGTTCTTGCATAATTGATTTGAGCATCTGTCAAAATTTTGCTGGCATAATAGATGACATGCAATATCTTTCTCCTTCATTGTCCCAGCACTGCTCCCATTGCATAATCGTTGGCATCACACATGAGCTCAAAAGGTAATTCCCTAGTACCACTATAATAAGAGTAGGGGTTAAATTTTCTTTCAAAGTGCTAAAGGAATTTAAACACTCATCAAAAAAATTAAATGACACATCTTTCTCTAATAGGCTACACAAAGGTTTTGTAATCTTTGAAAAGTCCTGAATGAATCTTCTGTAAAATCTTGCATATTCCAAAAAACTTATGATTCCTTTAACTGAAGTAGGTGGCTGCAATTTTTCAATCACTTGCATCTTCGCTTTGTCAACCTCAATACCCTGTGAAGAGATCATATATCTCAACACTATTTCTTCCTTCACCATAAAATGATACTTCTCATAATTAAACACCAGATTCTTTTCTTCACACTTTTGTAACACTAGAGATATATGTTCCAAGTAGTCATCAAAGAATCTCCAAATACTGAAAAGTCATCCATGAATTAAATGAAAAAGTACCATAGGGGCATGTGAAAGTTGTTTTCTCTTGGTCTTCTGGAACAATGACTATTTGATTGTACCTTGAATATCCGTCCAGAAAGTAGTAATAAAAGTGGCCTACTAACCTTTCCAACATCTGATCAATAAAAGACAATGGAAAGTGATCTTTTCTTGTGGCATTATTTAGTTTCCTATAATCTATCAACACTCTCCACCCGGTTATTAGCTTTGTTAAAATCAGCTCATTGTTATCATTCTTCTCCACTGTAATTTTAACCTTCTTAGGCACCACATGTACTGGACTCACCCAAGAACTATTTGAGATGTGGTAGATAATCCTCAATTTTAGCACTTCTTTTCTCATTACTTCTTTCAAATTTGGATTTAATCTGCACTGACCTATTGATAGCTTTAACTCGTCTTCCATTAAGATTTTGTGCATACAAAGAGTAGGACTAGTTCATCTAATATCATCTATTGTCCATCCAATTGAGGTTTTGTGCCTCTTAAGTATCTCCAATAACATCCTCTCATCCTGCTATGTCATATCTTTAGCGATGATTACTAAAAGTGAAACATATTCTCCCAAATAAGCATAATGCAAGTGTAATGGCAAAGGCTTTCATTCAAGAGTTGAGGCCTTCTCTACTGAGGGTACCGATGGTGATAGATTGGCACCAAGAGACTTATATTGCCAATGTCTCATTCACATGGGTTGTTCAACCAACTGTACATCGCATTCTTTTCTTTCTACATTTTCTAATTCTGATTATGCAATATCTGCTTCACATAGGATTGCTGGATGTTCTGCCTCAAATGTATTAACTATAAGCTTTTCAAGAATATCTACTTGGCAGCAGGTATTTGAAGTCAATAGGCGTTTCATCACCTTGAACACATTGAATAGGACCTGCTCATTATCCACTTAAAGAATCATCTTTCTATCATATACATTAATAAGTGTTCTTCCGTAGCCAAGAAAGGACTTCCCAAGATTAGAAATATTTTGAATTTTCTTCCATGTCCAAGATAATGAAATTCATCATGAAGATGAATTTATCAACCTTGAGTTAGCACATCTTCAATAATTCCATTTGGTCTTTTAATAGACCTATCTGCCAGCTGTAAAGTTATTATTGTTGGTTTTCCTTCTCCCAATCCAAGAGATTTGTAAATAGAGAGTGGTATTAAATTAACATTGACACCTAAATCACATAAGGAATGCTCAAAATAATTAGAACCAATAGTGCAAGGTATAGTAAAACTCCATGAGTCCTTTAATTTATGAGGTAACTTCTTCAGGAGAATTGCACTACATTCTTCATTCAGACAGGCTGTCTCATGTTCTTCTTGCTTTATCTTGTTGGAAAGAATTTCCTTCAAAAATTTGGCATAGCTGGGCATTTATGCTAATGCAGATTGCGAATAGGATGTTTATATGTAATTTCTTGAAAACCTCTACAAACTTGGCAAACTGCTTGTCTAACTTCTTTTTCTGTAACCATTGAGGGAAAGGAATTGGTGGCACATAAGCCTTGATTGGACTTTGTGCTCTTACTGGTGGTGCTTCCTTTCTCTTTTCCTCATCCATTATGATTGGTACATATTTGTCTTCCCTGTTAGCTTCTTCAACTTCTACCTATTTTTCTTTTCTGTCTGGCATCTTCACATGTATCTCTGACAGTTGTACTCCACATCTGATTGTAATAGATTGTGCTTGCTCTTTTGGATTGATCATTATATTGCCCGGTAATGTTTCTTGTAGATGTCTACAAGCTGTTGAACTATCTGACCAATTTGTGTCTCCAACTTCTTGATAGATGTTTGCTGATTTTGAAATTTTGTATCAATTTGTTGGACCACCTTATCTGTTTTTTGCATGTACTGATTGAAC
Source organism: Fraxinus platypoda (assembly GCA_903798405.1). Lineage (NCBI taxonomy): Eukaryota > Viridiplantae > Streptophyta > Magnoliopsida > Lamiales > Oleaceae > Fraxinus > Fraxinus platypoda. Next base: position 1,594 of record CAIGRT010096133.1, on the reverse strand, counting down.
ATCTCTCCCAAACTTGGTTTTTTTCTTGCTGAGCATTATTTGAACTATTCCGTTGCTGATTATTAGACCATTTGAAGTTCGGGTGATGCCTCCATCCTGGGTTGTATGTTTGTCCATATGGATTGAATTTACGGGAACCATTTTGAATGAAGTTTACTTGTTCTTCAAGAAAACCCATAGATAAGCAATTTTCTATGGGATTGGCTCCACAATTTGTACATAATGGACTAGCCATCACTACATGTGCTCCTTATGTTTGTGATTTCACCAGTAACTCCATCAGTTTTGTCAAAGCAGCTATTTGTGCATTGGTAGATGTTGTGTTGTCTAATTTATGGTACCACTCTTTTAGATGAGAACATTGAATGTGTAGTAGTAATTAATTCGAATAAGTCTAGACATTGTTGAACTGATTTACCTATGATTGATCCATATCAAAGGAATCCACCTAAGATTTTGACAATGGTGAAAGTCCGGTGTACAAGTATTACACTTGATTACCTACGATAATTTCATGATTTGGACATTTTCTCATTAGCTCATTGAATCTGATCCACGCCTCATGATAACTCTTTCCATCTCTTTGCTAGAATGTTTGAATTTTCAGTTGGATTTTTACTACTTTCGTCAGTGGGAAGAATTTATTGCAGAATTTTTTAGTTTGTTCCTTCCATGTATGCTTCCATGAGGTTCAACATCTAATTACCCGAAAGCTGCATCCCTCAATGTGTAAGGAAATAAACGTAGTTTGATAGCATCTTCATTAACTCCTGAAGCATGGAAGTTCTGACGATTTCTAAAAATTCTAGAGAATGTGTGTTTAGGTTTTCAAGAGGTAACCCGTAAAATTGGTGAGTGTTGATTGTCAAATTGATCCAATACTCCCTTATCTAACAATTATTTACCCAAAAATCTGGATATACAATACTGGAGCAAGCGAGCGCTACAATAGGCTTCAGGAATATGGAAACTAACAAGTTCCCTTCATTTATATCTGCTCGCTCATTTTGCTGATTTTGTTATGCCGCTACTTTCTCGAAAACTTATCCATTGGATGAATAGGAATATGAATGTTTTGATAGTCAGCCATCTGATGTTTTTGTTTTTGTTGGTGTTCTTTGAGTCTGTGTCTAAAGGTACGTTCTATTTTCGGATCAAATGATTGTAAATTGTCACCTTGGGAGCGAAGCATATAACAAACACCTTTTATATGTAAATAAAAGAAAATAAACTAATCAAATAACGGTAAAAAATAAAATAAATGAAGACTAAATGTAAATAATCCCCGGCAACGAACAACTTTTAGGTTTGCTGGTTCTTCGGTCGAGTCGAGGCGCCACATTTCTGTCTACCTTGCTGTTTTGTGACGCCGCTTTCTTGGTCCCGGTCTATTTTTCTCTTCGTTTGATGTAAGAAATTTACTCTTTTGCCCTTTTGTTCCTCTTTTATCTTCTTTTGATTCCAAGCCATTTGTTTTCTCCACTTTTACCATCATTAACTCCACCTCACCAAACCTATAAAACAATACTAATAAACACATTAAAAACATTCAATACTTATAAGATCTAATCAATAATTAAGTTAAAATAGTATA
>CAIGRT010096129.1:0-11749 GCA_903798405.1 Fraxinus platypoda | reverse complement strand
GCCCATCAAACAGGGCCTAAGAGAAATCCAACGTAAAAGACAACTAATGATCTATAAAAGTTGATAGTATATAGCACAATTGCAAGTTTTACAAGAACATAGCAACTAAAATAATTGCTTTTTTTTTTATTGCATGGAAAAATACAAATACAAATTTTGCAAGCCAAAAGCTTGCATTTCTAAGACTAGGGACATTTGCGCATGGACTCCATTAGCGTCTCAACGTGCATTTGAATCCCTCGACCTGAGCTTTTGTTTCACAATTGCAGCTGAACACTGAAGTACAATAACTAGTACATGTACAAAATCTACTTTCGAATCATCTTCAAAATCAATACGGGCTTTGTATAGGCGGTGTGTTGCGTATATGTCCAACTTCACCTCAGCAAAGCCAATAGAAACATAAAACACCAGAAATTTTTATTCATTGGCACCAATTTTTTTCTTTAACTGCAAATGACTTCGACAGAAAGTTTCTTCATAACATTTGGACATGGATCTCCTCCAAAGATCTCGGGGGTTACAGGTACAGCACAAGATTGTTGCCCAATGCAGTACTGCAAGATAAAAAAAATGATGCAGGTCATATATATTCGACAGTATGTAAACAAGATTTTATCTTCTTTTTCCTCTTTAATTGCGTACTGCTATCAAATTCTTCGTGCCTAACATTCCACACAAAAGGGCATCTGAAATACTATGAGCGGAGATTTTGCAAGTCCGTAATACCTTTTCAAAAACATCATAAGAATGATGGGCATGACAACTTCCCTCTTGGAAGCTTCCGCAGATGCCTTGAGGAGTTCCAAAGCTAGCAAATTTGATAGATGAGATCTTCTGACCGGGAGCACACGAGAGGTGAGCTTTAGGCCTCAATGGTCTGTTGACTTTCCCTGATGCTTGCATTTGCCAATTCACCAATGTTGGCTGCCATTCATATATATCTGCACACACGCTTGCTAACTCTCTTTTTGCCAAGAATATCCCGTTGGGATTTCCGCCCCATTCTTCAAATATAACCAACAAGTTTCCAGTTGGACGAAGCCAGGATTGAGGAACGTGATACCTGAAAATAATCATTCTTGATTTAGTCAAATATCATGTTTAACTACCCCATCTAAAACCTCAAGTTCTTAGGGAGAGGACGTAATATTTAAATTCAGTACTCAACACGACCTCTCACTAGCTGGGCCAGTTTCATGGTTTTATTGAAGTCTGACCACAGCACAATTTTCAGAAATGGGTGATAACGAGACTTGAACTCAAGACCTCTGACTTTCTCATACCATTGACATGTTTGGCTAAAAGCCCAAGTTATTAGAGGGATGACAAATTAGTTTATTTAATTTAGTCTTCAACGTGTTATTTATCATAAAGAAAACAGTGGAGGTATCCATATTACCATCTCTGAGAGGCTTCCCCACACTTGCTAAGGCATTTCTTCTCGTTGAACCAACCGGCATAATTACAGGCACCGCAATTGCCAGATGCTTTGTATTGATTCCAGTAGCGTCCAATGCTTTGACCATTTATCCACACCTGACCTTTACTCATGGTATTCATATCTAAAGCTAAAGGCTCGTTTCCACCTGGAGCATTGAAAGTAGTCTGGAAAACAAAACAAAATTTGTAGCGTGCCAGGGATTTAGTAGCTTTAGAAAAAATCAACCAATTATAAACTTGATCAACATGTTTCAGCAAGATCCCCAAATTAGCATGTTTGGCTAAGCTAAAAAAATACAAGTTGCTTTTAAGAAATTTCTTTTTTCAAGAAAAGATGCTTATTTTAAATGCAACTCTTGCTCGAAATAAGTTGCTGTCACTGCATCGTTGACCCCACTCCCCGTGACAACATACTATTGGCAATCTACATAGGAGTATCTGAATCCTCTAAACAAAGAATGACAGTCTCACCTTGTACCATGTTAACGGCTGCCTTTGAGAAATAGAGGAACCTTCTACCCATTCAACGGAAGAGCTTCCACTGAGAGAATGAAGACTCAGAGCCTCTCCTTTTAGACCAACCTGGTTGATAAAATAGTGGCAATTAGTAGTGAAATGATATTAGCAATGAGATTTACGAGACACAAAATTGAATTTCAAAAAACTAACCTTGTACGACCATTTTTGCCATGTCAAATCCCATTTACCTTTGTTAAGACCACTAAGTGAAACTGGACCAAGAACACCAGCATTCCACGTTTCAAAATGAGGACCAACGTTCTATGTTCATACACAAGAAGATTCTACAAGTTAATATCACACATGACAATATAGTATGAAAGTCAAATTTTCTTAAAAGAATTCCTAATTTATAAAGAGAAGGCGTGCAGTCATAGAAGGTTGTGTGAGTGTGAGTGTGAGTGTGAGTGTGTGTGTGTGTGTGTGTCTTGCGGGGGGGCAGAGAGAGAGAACAAACCGGGAGACCAACAGAAATGCTCAGTAGAGAAATTTTGTTGACACCAACTCTCAGATTTACACCTTGACTGAAAGTTAATTTGGGGTTTTCTAAACTTCCATAGGTAGTTCCTGCCAAAAAAATCCAATTGAACCTTTTATTTTTCCATAAAATGAACAAACTGAAGAAGAGTGATTCCAGAGTCATTATATAATTACATGCTTAGCTAATTTGCACCAAACGAAATTTCTGTTTCTGGATTTTAATAATAATAAACAACAAGCGCCCACCTGATAATTGACCATTAATGAAAACATGCAGAGCATGGCCGGCCGAATAGACTGTAAGAACAGGCCACTTCCCACCTCTCAAAAATCCTTCACGGGGGTCAATCTTCACACTGAATAAAAAACCAATGAAGAAGAAGATAAATATTGATGAATCAAAAAAGAAATACGGGTTTTGTAATGCTAATACACAAAAGATCACTAAAGGTTACAAAGGCACTTACTCTGTTGAATACCACAAATAATCAGTCATGTCTCTGGTGGTATTAATCTGCTCCAACAATCCAGCTGCCGTAAATGAATTGTCTTCATACGAGGCTGTCTCTTCATTGTATGACTGCCAAGAAAACCCTCTAACAGGGGTCATCTTCATCTGTGCACTTTGAGAACCAATCTTCGCACAAAATTTTATATTGATATCAGTTTTAGCGCATTATACAAATCTCCATGTCTACACATGCATGTAAATCAAATTGAAACGCCTTTCTCTTACCCTTGCTGTGTTATAAACAGTGTTCTTGCAATCAGGAAGGATACTGATTGACCAAGGAGGCAGGTTATAATGCATATTACTGAATGACACCTTTGCAAAAGAATGCTGGTTGTAGTTTGCAAGAAAAGCAGCGCAAGCTCCGGACTTGGAGCTAAAAACGTGAGCCTGTACGGCACAATGAACATATGGCTTTGGGTTCATTCCCATTTCTGGACTAGGATAAGCAGTATAAGCTAAAATAAGTTATATCTAACCTCCTGATAGTTTCCAAGTGATGTCACAGTAGGATCTCCCGACACTAGTGCAGGCTCACATAGCTTTATTGCTCTATGCAAATCTTTCAGATGACCCCACTTCGGTTGTCTCAATAGTCCTGGATATGGGAAAATGAATTTCCATTATTTATTTGCTTTATATTTTTCAATACATCTAACAATGTTATGTCCAAACACAGTGGTGAAAAAGGATTCATGTAGGGGATCCCAAATTTATTGGGATAAGGCTTAGTTTGTTATTGCATTACTTTGGCTGAAACACAATATTTATATGGAAATTAAATGGTTTGCATGTTTTAATAAGACATAAAACTATAGTAGGACTTGCATGCAGGAGAAACACAGTAACTTATAGGACCTGCTTTCTACTATATGTAGATTGTAGAAATGTTATATTAGCTATGATATTGAACTTCTTGAATACTAATATTTTGCAATACTGAAATAGTGAAAATCACTGTCTGTGTGTGCTTATTTCATTTGACGGCATTTTGCCCGTAATTTTCGACAAGAACTAGATGCCACCTATAATGAGGTTGGCTGCAATTAATTTAACCACGTGTTACCATCACAATCACCACGTCAGTACTGTTGAGGTTTTTGATTGTTATTTAGTATAATAAAATATGTAATCATTTGGTCGCCTCTTAATTCATTATCAAAAGACAGAAATTACACTTTCACTTGATGTGGCAAGTTGTGAGTGGTAACAGGCTTTAAATTGTATCTAACTCTGATTCCCGCTTCATGGAATTCAAATTCAAACCTTCACAGAACATATTCTAGACGTGATATATGTAGTATGCAAGCTACATATTGAATAAAAAACTTTGCAGAAAACACAGCTCTAAGACTTATCTTGTTTGCTTACCATATTCATCAAGGGGTGCATCATAGTCATAGCTTGTGGCAATAAATGGACCACCGGCAGTCCTGCCGAAGTTTGTTCCTCCATGATACTGAACAAGAAGAGGTGAGAGAAATTAAGCTGAAGTATTATTGATAATTTCTTAAAAAGTTAGCAAATTCAGTTAACAGTCAATTTACCATGTAATAATTTATGAAAGAACCCCCTTTCTGTATGAATTTTGCTACAGAAAATGCCAAATCTTCTGCCGGACGGTAAGGAACTGGACCTCCAAATTCAGTAAACCTACAAGAAAGGATATACCAGGATAATCAACCGTTAAATTAGTAGAATTTTTTTTTTTACTGACTCCTTTAAAGATGTGCAGTTACAGAGAATCACAAATAGCACAGGACAAGTTTGGAAGTTTACCACCCAGTCCAGGCTTCAGTCCACATTTTTGGTTTATAAGCCTTGTTGGGGGAGAAGTAGTCACAATAGAAACCATTGCACGTATTAATCTGCATGATGAACAAAGCACATTGAATTTAATTTCAAGAGAAAAATAAAATAAATTCTAATGGACACAAGATTTTCTCATTTTATTGAAATATATTCTAGTGCAATAATGGAATCCTATTTTGATGGTGGTGTTTTATTACTACTGTACCAACTTTTGACAGTGAAGACTTGAAAAATATTCTTTAAAATAACACAAGATATGGAACTATGAGAAAATTATCATGAACAAGGAAATATGTTCATCGTCATCATAGGCAAGATTCAATGGCCTGCAATAACTTAAATAAAGAAAAAGAAAAATAAACTTCATATAGAAGGAGACAAGATATAGTGTTACATGGGGACCTGCTATTAGCTGCCTAACAATTAACATGGTATGCTAACTATTGAGAAAGGACAACAAATGATGACAAACAGAGTGCAAAAAGAATAATATCAAGTATTCAATCATACTTACAATTGGATCAGGAGCATCGTCTTGTTTGCACATCACCCACGGTACACCAGTGCCAAGATCCAGAGCCATCTTGGCTGCCCATTGTGTGTAAGCTCGACCGGGTGCACCGAGCTCGTATTCCATAGGTCCATACTCATTCTCAATCTGTCATATACATCAAGATACTTTTTTTCAATTCGAATCCTATTACCTATTTGTACTAAGTACCAATGTCTCGAGAATATTGTAAAAGTGGGAATTTGGAATGTGTAAAAACAGAATAAATGGAGTATTTTGAATACCTGGGATAGAATAATAGGACCACCCTGAGATTCATACAATCTTTCAGCTTTCATCATATTCACCATCTTGGTTGTGAATTTTTGCATAGCAGCCTGTGATTATAGAATTTCAGAACCAAAAATATGAGCACGTAATTAGAAAAGTATTCACATTCATGGTGGGATTAAAGAAGTTAAAATCTTGTCGACTATATCGTGCATGACTATCCAATAATCTGTACAAACGTGCCCTTATAGAAGAAGATAGGGATGCCAATTATTATTTGCCTAACCTTAAAAGGCCCATTATTTGTCCTGAAACTAATGCCTGGGACATACTTGAGCCAAACAGGAAAACCCCTGAAATTCAAACAATAAAAGATGCTCAAGAAACAAAAATTATGCTGAAAAGGGATTTTTATAATTATTTCTACAGAAATTTCATTTTCATTCTCTAATATTACCCAAAATTCCACTCAGCACATGCATAGGGGCCTATTCTGAGATGAACATAAAGCCCTGCTTGCTGCACCAGCTTAATAAACTTCACCAGATCATATCTTCCTCCAAAATAATACTGCAAAAAAAAACATAAATAAATATGTATTTTAACCCCTGAAGAAAAATTTACCGCTCTATGTATAGTTAAGGAAAAAAAAGTAAAGATATTCATAAAATGGAGGTAAAAATTATTTACTTTCCCAGGTTCAGGTTCATGCCCATTCCAGAAAACATAAGTCTGTATCACATCCAAACCTCCATCTTTGGCCTTCTGAATAAGATCTGGCCACATCTGATATACCCAAAAAAAAATGCTTCATGCGACTCTTTTATGGAAAAGATATTTTTTTCTGAAAGGTCTCATCAATCACAAATTCTTTAATAAGATAATATTAAGCGAAAAAATTTCTTATTTTTTAATCAAATATTTTTCATCAATCTACTGTTAAAAAATGCAATGGGACTCTAAAATAATATATTCTTCATTGGACGGGAATAGACAGATATTGCACTGGACAGACTCGACTATTCCGAACCGGACTCGACAATATATAGAATAAAAACACCTTATTTACCAGGAAAACGAAAAACAAAAGAAACAATAATGTACATTTGTAATACCTCTGGAGTACTTCTTGGATAGTGAATGGAACCAGAGATAAGAATCCTCCTCTGTCCATTCACAGAAATGGCCTTATGGTCATATGAAACAGAGGCTGTTCCACAAGAAACCCATGAACTCAAAAACACCATTACCACATGCAAAATTGCAATGTTCAAACTCATAATGCACCCTTTAGTTTCAAGATTGTAACTTTACAAAAAAAAAAAAAACTTTTTTCCCCACTGAACAGCTTATTCTTAGATTCTACTTTCCCTTTTGCACTTTATTCTCTAATTATTTTCAGTAGAGAAAAAGGAGGAAACAAAGATAAAAATAATGAATGGGTGAATTCCAGAGAGAGTCGTGTCACGGACTGAATGTGATAAAAACAGCAGAGGAACCTGGAAAAATGGGTGCTTTGCAGCTGCTTTTAAACACCGAGAAATTGAGTGGTTTTGAGTGAGAGAGGTGAGCCCATTCATGGACATTGGGCCCAAGAAAATGGGCCCCATTTTGGACTCCCTTCCACGTTTACGCTACTCCGGAACTTCATCCGATGAAGCAATGGACTCATTTTTGTCTATTATCTTTCTACATATACGTTTATAGCTGGTTTCTTACGATGAATTAGACCGTACTAACTAATTTCTATTTTATAAAAATACGAATGGACAATTTGATTCAATCAAAAAACTAAAAAAAATCGTCCAAATGCAAATGGATCAAAATAATCGAACTAGCTGGTTCAACTCCAAATTCGACTCATTCACCTTGAAAATTGACTATATTTTTACCATTAAATTGACTTTTAACGTTTTACGTACAAGTTGAAACTGGAAATACGTCTTAAACAATTTCGTTGTACACTAATTCAATGCTTCATTGAATAAAGCTATATTTTGATTCGTTTCTATCTATGTTACGTATGTATTGTATTCATTTACCGAATCAGACAAAATTAGGATGTAATAGATAAATAAGTAAAAATCTTGTTCGTAGTAACGTCTAGTACTGTATAATAAATATATATTTATGGTAAAAATCAAGAAAAACTCTATATTTTTCTTCTTCTTTTTTTTTTTTTGTTTTTTTTTTGCTTATTCGTGTACAAAATGCAAAGATTCTCTAGTCAATCTCAATATCGGTCCATCCATTTGTTGTCCAATTAATTTAGTTATACAAATTTGGTTTACAAAATTTGTTGCCAGCTCTTTGTTGTCTGCATTTTATGTTTGTCTTCGTGTATCATTAACCGTACGTATTCCAGCACGTATGTTTCACGCGCAAAGATTCAGCGAAGACAATTGGGCCGTGTGTTTACGTGCTTATGTGAAGCGTGACAAGGTATCTTTTAACGATAATTACGTGTTAATTTGTTAATCTCCATTCAAATTTTGAATTTAGATGTTGGTCACGGACTCACGGGTCAGGTTTTAAAGGGCTCAATGAGCTTAATTCAAATTTGGATGAACATGTCATTGTCATATTTTAAAATTCTAGTCTTGAAAAAGTCTAGAAGTCCAAAAGTATAATTTAGAATTTCTATCGTACGAATTTACTATTTATGAACATGTCGAAAAATAGAAGGAGACGATAAGAAGATTATATGGACGAGGAGAGGTGGAGATTAAAGGTTTAGAGTGAAAGTGACAAAAGTAAAAGTGACGTTAAAGATCGTGTGTATAATTGTAAAATCATGGAGAGTTAATAGAGTCTGGAAGGTGTCAAGTTGGATATTATTCGATCTTGATAGCAATTTAAGTCGAAGTTTTTTAATAGAACGGTAGATTTGATGTTTTATTTTTCTGTTAGATGATAATTATTCTTTGCTTAAATATGTAGAGGTAATTTAGAAGAGCAAAAATTTAATTAATTTTTGAGTCACCATCAAGAAGAAAAGTATATATAGGTTACATCAAGAAGAAAAATGTGCACTACACAACAATGACGTTTTTATCAAACAAATAGTAGTAAATTTAATTGCCATTTTACTGTTTGATAACAAGCATGAATCTTAATTAAGACGTATCACTCAATTTCACATTGGATTAACTAATTTCACGTGTCTAGTTCAACATACGTCTGAGTAAATATGTATTAGAGGGATGAAGCGGTTTGGCTCGAATTTTTCGCAAACGTAAATGTACTAGTCAAAAAACGTTTTTTTGAGCATTGGTAGCATAGTGAAGAATAAAACCAACTTGCTCAATTTGATTCAATAATTCTCGAACTTTGCTAGAAATGGACCAATTTTGACGTTCAAGCGATTTGGTTCATTACATTTAGCTTGTTTACCAACTACTTAAAAAAAAATCCGGAAACCGACAAAGAACTCGAGCACCGAAGAGATCCCACGAATTCTCAATCAGTACATCTTTGATTCAATTATATTCAATCTCGACCAACATTACTGATTAACATTTGTATAAATTTATACGTCCAATACACTATAGACAAACACACGCCTATGTTTGTTGAGAAACTTTTACTTTCAGTTATCAAAAAGGAAATACTGGGTTTCCTTGGCGGGAGGAGAAAATAAAAAGTACCTGTTTTGGGTTATAAATAAGCCATCTGTTTTTATTTCTGTTAAAAAGCAAAAGTGTTGCATCTGCATGCACTCCATCAACTATTAATCTATGCATGATTACATACCCCACCCACACCCACCCCACCATTTTTTTTTTTTAACCAAATCAATGAAATTAATTAATCATAATATTTAGTTTATTTTTCAATAAAAATAGGCATGCACTACCCAATATATTATAATCTATCTTTTCAATCATGTTACGATGTCAACATCTTCCAATCAAAAGTTCATCATCCACTATAATCATATGAAAAATCAATAGAGCCGACTACGTGAATTGATTTTTATAACTTACATATATTGAAAATTCTAATGAAGTTGAACGTTTTTTTTCTACCGTCTCGAGAATATTTATAAGTAGTACTCATCTCTTTAAAAAAAAAGGACGAAAACAAATAGAAAATGTGTTACTATTCTAATATGTGCTAGAGGTGTGTATGACATCGCACTGACCTTTGAGATAATACGAAATTTTATAGTTAAAGGAATTTTTTTAAAAAAATATATATTTGAATAAGTTACTTTTTTTCACTATTACGTAGTAAAATTACTATTGTGAAAATATCACTTTTTAAGCTCAACCAAACACACACAAAAATAGAAGTAATTTATCGAACTTAATTAAATCTTTCGATAAACTTAATGACAAAGCTAATAAAAAATTTAAAATATATTCATTTAGCCGATTCAAATATTATAAAAATGTTGTGTAATATTCGCTCTTGAATTGGAAGTCAACACATCACATATATATTTTCTTTAGTACACAATTATCTTCAAATCTCAACAACGTGGATATTTTGCAACCACTCTAAATTTTCTTTATTTCCATTTTAAATATAAAAAATGACTCATTATTTTTGCATTTTATTATTTAAAGAAAAAAATTATTTCAAGAAAAATCCTGTTGAATAATTAAATTCATAGCTATTAAAATTAAAATAACCCAAATTTGATTCTTTAACCTTAAACTGATCACATTTAATTTGCGGAGGCTAGATTAACCAAATTACTCAAAAGGCCGTCAAACAAATTCTTTCTCTAGGAAGATTATTGCATTATTGGTCCTCAGTCTATTTTTAAGTAGCAAATTGGTCCTTAACGTTTACTGAGAAATTATGAAATTATTGGGTGACACCCGCAACTAATTTATGGGCATGAGTCATGATTAATTAGTTTGGGATGTAATGGGATCAAGCTGTCAATGAAAAAAAAATGAATGTTGCTTTCAGCAATTGTGGATAAGTCTGTAATGATTAATGGGTTGCTGCCTTAATTTGAATGTCATCTAATTTAAGCAACCATTTGGAACTTATATAAGCAAAAGAATTTGCCGTCGTAAGCTTCGTGAATCGCAAAGTATAGGAACAAATACGTAAAATCGGGGTCAAGATTGAATCGAATCTAATCATACTGGTTTGAGGAAACACGATATCTCACAATTTTTAATAAGTGTGAGGGATCAACTAAAAATAAACTTACACGCACCTTGATTTAGACTGAATGACTTTTCTATATACTTATTCTTGAGTAATTCGAAAATAATAATAATAATAATAATAATAATGAAAAAGGTATGTATCATAGCCCCCTCTACCCAACCCCTAACCACACAAGAGACATTATCTCCATGATGACAATTTTTCAACAAACTGCAAAGCTGTGAAGAATCTTTCTTCTCAAGGATAATGACATTCTTGATAATCAAATACATAGTCACATGCTACAAGCATGCAACTCAATTGGATGAATTAACATTTGGTTTACCATTTACCTAATATGCTACATTTATTTAATCATGGATTTTGATTCGATGAACGAACTTGATGGAATGTCTCAATCTAGTTAACTTTTTGGGATTCAATTATCAATTGTCTTATACATATTCAATTATCGTATTACATGCTTTGGACGTCTCTAAAAAGCAAAATTAGAAGGAAAAAAAAATAATTACAGAAAAGTGACACCTGAAGTGATTTAACGGTTGCCAAACATAGTTAGACAATTAACTTTTCATAAGTTTTGTGAACCTCGCTACTATTACAAGTGCAGGAAATACCACAATCTAAGGGCGTGTTCGGTAGAGATTAAAATCAGATTAAAATTGAAAAATTAGTCGTTATTGTTGACTTTTATTAGACGAGTGGGACCCAATAAAGACTATATTTTCAATTTTAATTGGATTTTAAGTTTAGCCAAACATGCTCTAAGTAACTTCTCAACAAATACAAAACTGAAGGCCTTTATACCAATCAGTTTTTTTTTTTTTTAATCATCTTTCATCCTTAGCACAAGGGAATTCAATTGCTTCAAACTTGGTGCTAATTTTGAAATGAATATATTTGTCGCATCGATATATGTTGTTTTAACATCCTAAGGAGCAACTTACTCGTATGCTCTGTTTGCTTCCTTTCCATACCTTCTAGCCCATGTCTCATCACTCGAAATCACATTAACAAGGGAGAGATGAATTGGAGTTTTTCACAGAGTTTATAAATCGTGTCTTTTTCCG
>CAIGRT010096128.1:282-10679 GCA_903798405.1 Fraxinus platypoda | reverse complement strand
AATCAATCACATAATCCTAAAAAAACTAACTTTGTTGAAGATAGTGGCCGGATTGTGTGGTGGTAGGCATTGAGTTAACTGTGTCTGTGAGGATGGTCTATTTGACTGGATCCCGACTATTAGACTGTGAGTTTTTTTTTTCTTAAAATTTCGTTTTTCCTCTCCACTCAAACACTTGGTCGAAGATTAGGGTAATTTTAGATTTTGGTATTTAACTTAAATCATTTTAGCTTTTAACTTTTTTATTTTTAATGATCAAAATCCATTATGGAAATATGTCTGGGTCAACCGATCACTTGCTTTTGTTTCCTCGTGACAAGACGAGGTCGTTTGGGAGACACTCCTTTTTAGCCCCCGTTTGTCATCCTTTAGCATTTTACATTGTTTGCTATAATATCATTCTCCATTAAAATTCACACAATAAAATATTCTATACACAGATCAATAAAATTTCTTTACTTTTTAACAACACATTCTCTATCAATATACTATTTTATAATATCTTTAAAACCCTCAATTAACGTGCCTTTAAAACCCTCCCAATTTCTTTAATACAAAATTTCGTATGTATATATTTGACAATTAGCTATTTTTCTTTATTCATATGGGAAAATCTCCACGCCTCGCGAAAGGGCGGCGCGAATCGAAGAACGAAAGCAGCGACAAAAAAAGGAAGAGGCCGATGATGGAGGAAGAGGAAGAAAGTAGTGGCCGAGAGGCCGAGAAACAGCGGGGGTTTCCGCTGTCGGAGGTGATTTCAGACTGCATAAAGCGGTGGTTCGTTGATACCCTCAAGGAGGCCAAGAATGGTGATATCAACATGCAGGTGCTCGTCGGCCAGATGTATTACAGTGGCTATGGCGTTCCCAGAGATGCCCAAAAGGTTTAACTATTTTTATCTAGATTATCAATTATTGCCTTTTCTTTTAAACAATAGCTTTTCTATATTTTGTTTTATTTAATTTCTATTTTTAATTTTTTTCATTCTGGTTCTGGGTTATTTTTTTGTGGGCTATGTGCGAAGCGTGTCTTTTTTTTTTTTGGGTGTGTATTTACGCACATTGAGAATGTAGGGAAAAAATTGGATTACAAAAGCTTCAAGAGTGAGATCTTCAGTTTGGAAAGTCAGTAATAAACGCCCAGGTGATTTTCTTGTACCTTGTGTTTGCGCGTGCAGTCTGCGGGTATTTTTCTACATATGAACTGTTTAGGTTTTGCAGGTTATAATGCAAGTGATTCCGATTCGGATTCAGATGAACCAGTTGAGAATTCATGATTAGATTAACTTGGAATGCTTGGCTATCCAACTTGAAGGTGAATTGGTTTTTCCACTATTTTGGACTCTGCACCTATTTTCATCTTATCTGTGTGCTGCATTTTTCTTCAGGTTGTATCAATTTTAACTTACATTGTGTTAACGGGATACAAGGCCCTGACTCCTGTGTGGAAGGCTTAGCTTCCTGATTCACCATTTTACTTCTCTAAGATCCTGTTAAAAAGTTGAGGAATATGATTAGGCAAGCAGAGTACGTTTTTAACTGTAGTTGGCCTCTTGATTGTCACCGAGAACTCTTTAGATTTATTGTTTCACTTTTGCTAGGAATATAGTGACTTTTTTTTGAGATATTAGCATTGTAAAGTATTTTGCCCTGGAATTTAAAGTGGGAGGATAATAGAATCCCCACGTACCCAATCATATTAAAAATGACGTTTATACTCTCTATACAATGTTAGGTTTTGGAGGTCTTGGGTTTTACTCAAGTAAGATAGGAAATTACTCGTCCTAAATTGAAGGATTTCATTTTTTCTAGACTGTTGGGTAAAATTGATTTCTTTATAGTCATAGTCCTTTTCTTCAAAGTACCTTTCTTAAAGTACTTGGTTTGATCAACAAGGATTCTTGGCGACTAATCCCCATCACTTGATTTTTAATGACGGCTGAACTTGGTTTAAAGAAATTTCTTATTATGGTTCTTTCAAGTCGCTTACCATTATGGTTAACGAAGTACCGTGAAATACATCCAATGTCAGCTCTATTAAGACAGTTAAATATGAACAGTCCCTATTGATGCAAATACATTGATGGTTATATGCTAAACTGTCAATGTACGTAAATATAATGATTTTTATGATACCTATCATTGTAAGTACATGTACAATGCTGGTTCAAAATTATGCGTATTGGTGATATTGTAGTTATGGTACCTATCATTGTAAGCACACATACGATTTGAGTAAGTAATTCTAATGTAATTGCTAATTATCATGGTATCTCCATATACAATGGTTGTTTTTTTAATAACCATCATTATGTTACGATAAAACTATTTTAAGCATACCATTACAGGTGGAATATGATGACAAGTTTGGTACACAATACTGAATGAACTGGACTGAACAATAAATAGATGAGATTTCAGTTCCTTTTTCTTCATTAATATTATCCAGTACTAAGTAATTCACCTCATCAAACTAGCCTAATTTTCTGTAGTTTCATTAAATGCAAGTTAAATTGCAAAAGGTGTTTTCATTGCGTATTTATTTATTTTTTGTCGTATTTCAGAGATTGGAGTTAAATTTAAGTAATTTTTAGGTACGCAAGATTTTTTAAGTGTTGTAAGGACTATTAGATCCGTTTAATCAACTCCATGGAAAATGTTGGATCCTGATTTTGAGCTAGTCCAAAATAATGAAGAGTGCTACATTCCTTGATGGTTATCCTGAAACATCACGGTAAAATGACTGTCTGGTATACCTTGATGGCTACAAATAACAGTCAATGTATACTTTTTCATGACAGTTATTTTATTATCCAGTATTTAGCTTCAATGACTATAATGATACCATTCATTTTGAATGTATGACCACAGTTTTTTTTCAATCCATCATTTTATATTTTTTTAAATTCTACATGTTAGCTTAAAGTTGTGCATTTTTTATTCTGTATTGTACAGATGACGAAGGACAATACTGAACAAGGATGAGATTGAGAGAGGAGGAAGAGAGATGAGAATAAGAGAGAGAATAGGTAGAATTTAGGGGAAAATATCAATTTATTTCATATCAAAGTTGTATGTATTTTAATGCATAAACTCCATTTATATAGGGTTTCAAGGAATCTATTCTAAGTCAGAAACATCTAATCAAGTCCTAGAGAATCTAGTAAATAAACATAATAAAATCCTAGGAAAACTAGTAAATAAACCTTTTTAACTTTTTTTAGAATAATGATCTAAACATGGAGAGTATGCATATAATAATCTTCTAGGATTCCCATCAACAGAACTTCCATCGTAAACTTCTTGGAGACAGGAATTATAGTACTTCTACACACTTGATTGTTGTGAAAGGGAGTTGAACAATCTCCAACATCTTATATTTTGGAGGATTTGGTGATTCAATGGTCATCTTTAACGCCAGATGGCAATAAGTTTTGTGATAATAAATTTTTGTGTTTTGTTTCTTTTGGGTGAGCCGTGGCACTGGAATTTTATACATTTTGGAGGATTATTTCTCTTCTGAATTCAGTCATGTATCATTTTGGTAACTTGCTGTCTTTTATTTTGAATCCAATCATCTGACATTGACAACATAAAAAGAATTATATAGCAGTTTCAAGATTAAGAAATATTTTGAATATTAAGGGGACATGCACATGAAGAATTAACTTGCCACACGGTACGTAGTGACTAGTGAAAATTGAAAGAGATTAAAAATGCACTTTAATACTCTGTCTATTGCACAAAGCATGTCTTGCTTGATTTCCAAATTCCAGTTGACATTTGGTCGAAGGGCTAATTTGTATCTATTTTTTTTATAGTTATTCAAAAGTATAAATATCTAGACAATATTTTGTTCAATGCTATTTATTAATTCATCACCTTTATTTTATGACTTTGTTTTTAAGTTTTAGTTGCAAATTTAAGTAAATGAATTTGAGATTCGACCGAGTTTGTGTTTGACTCTGGAAAGTCGAACAAGACATCTTGCGGGACAAAGGAGTGATAACTTCTTGTGTCTGGACATAGAGATAACAGATTCACAAGAAAGGATTATTACGATGTTTAATGTGTTGAGCTATCCTTTGGGATTAGCATGTCCTTACTCAGTAGTGGCAAAAACACATTAGTGAATCAAGACTTGAAACGGTAAGGACATGGGACTTACATCTCATATTAAGCTGGCAACTAACTCTTGGATGGGCTCTCTTGAGATATTTGCCCTTTCTGAGTATGGTGTTATGGATTTCAATCACACGGCAAGTTTGTATGATTTGTCTGTTTAAAATTCATTTTCCTTCTTTCTTTTGATATTTTTGAGGGGGCTTCTTTTTGTTGATTGTAATATTTTATTGATGATCATTTTTACCTATAAAAAAAAAAATATTTTATTGATGATCATTTCTCTTTTGAGAAAATTACTTACAGGATATAGCCTACAGTTGGTTTGCATGGGTTGTTGAAATGCAACAGAGATTGCTTCTTTTTCACCATGTGTGTGAATAACTCGGCATACAAATTTGCATGTTTTGCAGGTTCATCGACCAAGTTCCAGTTTTCCTGCTATGATTTGCTCGTGACAATCTCAATCCTTTTGTACAAATTTTTTTTCACTCAGTTTGAAATATCGACACAGGGAAATAGAAAACTAGTGGTGCTATTGTATATGTGCACAATTGTATGATTGTTTGCTGTGTGATATCAAATAATTTGGGGGCTATGTTTCATCGTGAAGAAATTATTTCATATTTTCTCTTCAATTAGACCAGAACTCTAAGATTCTGATCATAAAGGTTTGTAGGAGGTATTTGATCATAAATGTCTTCACATCTACATTTAAAATAAGACTGAAAGTTCTTTGGATTCACGGTAGAACTTCAATGTGGCGTTCCAAGAGTTGAAAAAGCACTATGAAGAGGGTCGTGTCAGTCGCACAAGTTGGTCTCAAGCAAGTTGCCTAATAGCCAAGGCGAGACTATTTACACGAAATGCTATAAATTTATGAGTAAAAGCGATTCTAGTAGATTGAGCTTCGAATGTATACTCGTAACTCGTTAAATATGAATCATATAAAAGACCGGTGAACTCTCTCACACTGCTATTTTATTATTACGATTTCTACTCGTACTAATAAATTACCCGACGATTCTCCTTGAAGGAACACGGCGCTGAGTAAACCCTAGAAACAGAGATCTGACTTCGACACCTAATCACATTAACAATCATAAGTCATTGACTTGAAAAAGTTGACTAAATCATGTATTACATATCATTTATTGGGCCCCGTAGTCACCTAAACCTCTTCTCATTTGCTTATGCAAAATCTAAAACCTTTGTGCTACTCTGTCTATTCCTACGGGCGCACGAAATCCTAGCAAACGTGCAGTAAAGTATGATTTTCTTTTCTAATTTGTTCAGTAGGATAGATTGTTCTCGTCAATGTGCACTCAAGTAAAGCTGTTTTCTTTTAAGTTAGCATCCTACAAATTGTGTGACATAAAAATTCAGAAGAAGATAAGCTGACATATAAAATGGGCCTATGAATTTTGGTCCGCACAATTTTTGGAACTCCAGCTTTTAAGAAAGCAAATCATTTTGGCAAACGTGCTCTATATATACAAGTCTAGCCTTCATTATTTGAAATATATATGTTTGTCATAGATTTGATTTGCAGATTCAATTTCATTCTGTTTTAGCTAGGTATTTTTGGTGCTAAGTTTAAGTTATATTAGTTAATTCCGAATTCGTGGTTTGAACAAATCATAAATTATAGATCAAAGTACACATTAGTTTAGTTTAGAAAGGAACTCTGAAATGGTGCTGTAAAAACTTTTTAAGATACAAGTAGCCGAGATAAGGGTACCATCTACCATGCCACAGGAACCTGAGTTCACCAACGATTCGTCGATTCCTCTTCTATTTTACCAAAATATGGTTTGAAACGTGTGAACAATTTAAGGCTGTCCAATGGGAGTTGTGTTCAATTACCCAACAAGTGTCTCAGACATTACAAAAAACTGTTGAGGTTTCAACCATTTCATTAATTTGATCAACTTTACTCGAACTTATTTACTGGTGTTCTAATTACAGAATGTGGGAATTCTCTGTTGGTTTTTACATGATCAATGTCTGGCCAGACTCATTATTCCTTGCTGCTGTCTATGGTGTGGTAGAATCTGCCTCCACTGCACTATTTGGGCCAAATCCAATCATTGGACAATGGGTGGATAAGTTGTCAAATATTCAGGTTTGCTTGCACTTCTATTTAACGTTCCCCCTAAACAGATTGGGTGATGATAACTTTGACTGTATTGATGAATTTGAATTTAGCTTAGTCAAGGTTGCATGTTTCAATTTTGAATGCTCAGAATTTAGATACTCGGAAGTGACAGAAATTTGTTGTTAAAAGTAGATGAAAGTGGTAGAAAAAGAAGTCATTGTCATACTTTGTAGCTTAATCGAGAGCGAAAGCCTATGTTACACTTACATCAAAGTAGCGAAATGTGTCAATAACTGTCCACAGTATGAAATAATGATTTTGAATTTATTATTATTATTTTTTTTGAAAATCTTCCTTACTCGTTAAATTTCTACTCTTGGCACTAAAGCTGACATTTTCTTTTGTTGTCTTTGATCATCATTGTCTTTTCTGTATTATTTGCATGTATGCATGTGCATTTGTTTGTAAAGAGACAAGGATGATTCTCTCTCAGAGTCCTGTAGTTAGCAATTTTTCTAGTTGATTGGGAATAATTCTGAATGTTATTTATACGAAATAACTCTTGTTCTTGTTCTTGAACCTCCTATCTTTTGTTCAACAGGTTCTGCAACTTTGGTTATTAAGTCAAAATATCTCGTTTATGGTAGCTGGAGGTGCAGTGATAGCAATTCTGCTCCCTGCAGATTTTAAGTCTGCAAATTTTATGGCATTTGTTACTTTTGTTATATTAATCAATTCCTCTGGAGCTGTTGGTGCTTTCTACTCTTAGGCGGGATCATCTTGATTGAAAGAGAATGGTGACTCGTTTTTCTCCTTTATCAAGTTTCATATTGTTACGGATTTATTAAATATAATTTGTTTTTTTCATTGATGAAATTATCTACTGCACTGAAATCAATTAGCATTTAGCTGCCAGAGTAATGGTGTTCATATCATTCATCATCTTCTAGATCAGTATATCCTGCAATATGTATTGGTCCAGTTTAAAAAGAGATTTCCATAGGCTTCTAAGTATATCGATGGGGCGTAATTCCTTCCATCCATAGACGAAGTTAAAGTTCATGGTACATAAGAACTTGAATGTTTCAATTTCTTTAACGCCGGTGACGCTGCATCACCTGGCTAAACTTTTCGAACAAGTAAATGATAGTAACATGAAATTACAGGGTTGCTGTAATATCCGAAGGCCAATCTCCAGGATACAGACGAAGATGAATTCAATCTTAAGAAGAATCGATTTAATCTGCAAATTGTTTGCTCCTGTTGTCACAGGCTTCATTATCAGCTTTGTATCTCTAACTCTGGAACATATTGTCTGTATGCTTGTAGTATTGGCTTTTAATGTCTGTATATAATGGGATCCCGGCCTTAAAAGAAATAAGCGAAAGGAGGGTATCAAGATCTTCGGCTAGGGATCTAGATGAAAGCACCTCATCCCATCATGAAGCAGAAAGCTTATATTTCCTCAGACGTGAATGATTTAGAGCGGCCTGAAAGCAGCTCCAGCTCAGAAGTGATTATAATTGAGGAGTTTTTGAAACTTCCTTATATTAGTGAGTGGAGATCGTATGTATAGCAAGATGAGGTGATCCCCGGACTAGCTCTTGTTTGTTAGCTGGATTGCATAGCACTAAACAATATTTAAGGAAGAAAAATAAAAGTTAAATCTTGTCATCGTAGTGTCATGTCTAGTACCGGGTCTAAACATGCCCTTATAGTATAAACTTTTAATTTAAGGTGTGTGGTCTCGTTATGGAACAATTTGAATCAAAATCCTCTGGTTGTTTTGTTTTTTACATTACTGTGGGATCACCTGCACGAAATTCTGACTGCTTTCATCGGTAAAATATTTTGTACTTGTCCCTGAGAAATTAGTTCCCTGTTTTCCTTTCTTTATGATCAGCAAAACTCACTCACGGGAACGGGCAGAATCAAATCTTATTCCACAAGATCCTATATCAGCTATGCATCCTCCTTGCATTTGAGTTTCATTCTTTAAAAACTCATTTTTTTCAAATCCATATTTAACTACACATTCTTCCAATTAATACATGTTTCGACTCATAGTATTTATTTATCAAAATAATAACGATTTTAGACGCTCACCTTTTTGCCTCTTAATGTGCTTGTACTAGAATGTGCATTGGACGACTCCCACTGCTAATAACTGTGTGACAAATCAAGATCAGGTATGTTTAGAAAGAGCAAAATTTTGTGATTTGTTAATTATCATTTTAAGCAGCATGGAAACTCATGACACATTTAATATCTTATTAGAGAATTAACTGCTAATGACAGATTGCCATGCCTATCAATTCGACTTGATTTCTTTTGCTCTGTTCTTGTATAGGATTTCTGGATTAATGGTGACGCTGGCTGCAATTTTGTATCACCTGAGAAAGCACCTCTTTCACTTGGAGACGCTACTTGTACGGTTCGATAGAATGTAAGTTCATCTTGGACTCGTATTATAGACACTTGTGAAAGACGAATGATAAAAATACTTCTATCATGTTTGGAATGGTACAGATAGTATCAAGAAAGAATGAACGCAAATGTTAAAATTTTGTTCATTCAATTGTTCAGTGGTGTTCTATACCCCGTATAAAACATCCATTGCAGGCTATGTATCCATATGGTCTGAACGTTCAAGTCACTCCCTTGCTTGATCTTGTACATTACTGTTTTTCTCGTCTTTTAAATATGATTGTTGACCCTGTAAAGTGGCTCTGACACGTGGCCAACAGAATAAGTCTTCACGTCGGCTCCTTCCTGCACACCGGCACACCATTAGTCACCCGTGGCCTTTTCCGATGGGGTTGGAAGCGGTCGCGAGCACTCCTACGGTCAAATCAGTTTTTAGATCAACCGGAACCTAATCACGGTCAAGATAGAGTACGAAAAAGTGAGGTATATTTCTATTTTAATGCTTAAAGTTACTCCCTTTTTGGCTGAATCCCCTCTTCAGGGCCAATGTGAAGGTATTTATATTGAGGATGGAAAGAGGAGAGCCGTTAGACAAAGAGACATGTGGCACCAGATCCTCAAGGGTCTCCCATCCTAGGTGTCAACTTGTCAATCCATAGGTTGACGGACATTTAATATTTTGACAAAGGCAGTTGAGTTGACCGCTCGTGTCCGGCCACACGTCCCATCAATCAGTCAAGGATTTGGATCTTTGTACAAAAGATCTTGGCAGAAGTGGGGCGAGAGGCTTGTAGGACAGGTGATGCAGAGTGCGGGCC
Source organism: Fraxinus platypoda (assembly GCA_903798405.1). Classification (NCBI taxonomy): domain Eukaryota; kingdom Viridiplantae; phylum Streptophyta; class Magnoliopsida; order Lamiales; family Oleaceae; genus Fraxinus; species Fraxinus platypoda. Next base: position 1,215 of record CAIGRT010096128.1, on the reverse strand, counting down.
TTTGTATCCATGGTGATCTGCGGATGAGTTCGATTCTTCTGTCGGTACGCGAATCACTTCGGAGTGAGGTGATCAGTTCGTCAGATGCTACGGAAGCTTCGTCCCGCGCGAGTTCACCTCGTTAGACGCTCGATGTTAACTGGAATCAGCTCTCAGCTCGTCCCCCACGTGGTACGACGTGAATCAGTTCTCCTGACACGTAACAGATGAGGTAGCGAGTCTATTGACCCCGTAACAATAGTCCCGCAAGTTCATGTACGGATATGCATATAGTACAAGGACTTCAGTTAATTGGGCGGAAGACGAGGTGGTGAGCATTGGCAGTCTCGCCGGGAGGTGTTGAGGTTCAGAGGAAAGTCGTAAAGTGAATTCTGATCAAACCGGATTGATAGGAGCTGAAAACTCTGAGGTTGCAACGTTAAGTTCTGATACGGCCGAAGAGATTGGAGTTGGCAGCTCTGAGGAAAGTTGTTTCAACATCTAGTGCTAATATGGCCGAAGCGATAGGGGTTGGCAACTCTGAGAAGTTGTTGCAACGTCGAGTTTCTTTCAATTTTAACCACACATTATCCAAAAAATACTATTCAAAACATCATTTTTTTCTCCCATAATGGGAGACAAACAAGCTCTTGTTCCTTTCTTTTTGAATAATACTACACGGCACCACAATTTATGAAATGGCGAACTCCACCAACCTAATAGAGATGTGAACCATCAACATTGTAATTCATAGCAAAGTGCTCCAATGCTTTGAGGTAGAGCCTCTTTTCTATCAACTAGACCGACTCCTAAGAGAGCCTCTAAAAAAAGCGATTTAAGTTTTCATTCTGGTTTTCTTTCGAACCCTCAAATAATGATGATAGAGTTGAAAATATTGAGAGAAAATATGCTACAGTAGTCAAATGAATGAGCACGTTCAATAAAAAGGAATCT
>CAIGRT010096106.1:5340-18838 GCA_903798405.1 Fraxinus platypoda | reverse complement strand
AAAATTTACCAAAAAAAAAAAAAAGGATTAGACGGGATAATGCGCTGCCTAGGTGTGCCTAAGCCCGCTTAGGCGCGCCTAGGCGGCGCATTATGCTGCCTTTTAGAACATAAACGTATTTTTCGTGCATACCCCGAATTCGACGCATTTTCCACCCGCATCGCGCGTAGGCGGCCTATTTTCGTGCGTTTTAGAACATTGATTTATTTACAAAGGCAAGAAAAGGTTTTCTAGCTATTCATTACAATCACTGATAGTACATTCTTAAATGCTCAATATTCCATGGATGAGTCTGCACCTTACCATCCATGTTTTCAACTCGATACGTGCCAGGTCGGACCTCTTCTTTGATACAGTACGATCCTTTCTAATTCGGGCCCAAAATGCCTACCACTGGCTCCCTGGAGGATAGAAACACTCCCCGAAGCACCAAGTCATTTATCCAAACGGACCTCTTATTGACCTTAGTGTTGTAGAATCGAGTCATCTTCCTTTGGCACACAACCAATTTTAGTTGGGAATCGTCTCTTTTTTCTTCAAGGAAATCGAGCTCACACCTTCTAAGCTCATCATTTGATATCTCGCTGAAATGCAATCTACGTGGGAATGGTAATCCAACCTCTACCGGGCTCATAGCCTCGGTGCCGTATGCCATTGAGAAAGGAGTTTCTCCAGTTAGAGTTCTGTTTGTGGTTCAGATTGCCCATAGCACCTGTGGCAATTCATCCACCCAGGCCCCTTTGGATGTATCGAGCTTCCTTTTCAAAGTATGTTTTATTGTCTTATTCACAGCTTCGACTTGTCCATTGGCCTGGGGATTATGAGGGGTAGAGAAGTGTTTCTTGATTCCAAGCTCCTCACACAGGTCCATGACCTTCTTGTTATCAAACTGTCCCCCATTATCTGTAACAATCGAATGGGAAATTCCAAACCGACATGTGATGCTCTTTCACAAGAATTTGGAAGTGTTGGCTTTCGTGATCTTAGCCAAAGGTTCGGTTTCAACCCATTTCCTAAAGTAATCTATTGCGACGATGGCAAAATTTGAGCTTTCTCGGCCCTTCGAAAGGGGGCCTATGATGTCTATGCCCTATTGGCGAAGGGCCACGGACTGGATACGGTAGTCAATTCTTGGGACGGTTGTTTTTGGATAGGAAAAACGTTGACATTTATCACATCTTCGCACAAACTGAACGACATCTTTTTCAAGGTAGGCGAATAGTACCCCTACCTCAGTATTTTTCGTGCCAATGCAAGTCCTCCCGAGTGATTACCACAGACACCTTCATGAATCTCATAGAGTATATAGGTGGCCTCCTCCCCTCCAACGTGTCGAAGGAGGAGGGAAGAAAACCCTCGTTTATATAGAATATCATCTATAAGCACAAAATGTGCGGACCTTTTCCTTAGCTTGTTAGCCTCCTCTTTGTTGTCTGGAAGGACCTGGTCTTTAAGATAAGCTAAAATAGGTTGCATCCAGGTGGGAGTCCTTTCCACTCACATCATTTCTTCTGCAGCAATGTAAGGTTTCATGAGGTGCTCAATTGGCACTACTGTCTATAATTATGAATCTTTGCTGCTAGCCAATTTTGATAAGGCATTAGCATGAGTGTTCTCAATGCGCGGTATTTGGGTTAACTCGAATTTTTCAAAGGATGGAAGCAAGTCCATCACTAACCGAAGGTACGCGGCCATGCCTTTGTCCCTGGTAATGAAGTTGCCATTTACCTGGCCAACGATAAGTTGGGAGTCACTGTTGATGAGCAATCTCCTTACTTGCATTTCTTTTGCTAGTCAGAGGCCTGCAACTAGCGCCTCATATTCCGTCACATTGTTAGTGGCCTTGAATCCAAACCTCAATGCACAATTCAATTTGTGACCTTCGGGGCTTACCAGTACCATGCCAGCCCCTGAGCCCGTGTCTCCAGCCAACCCATCCACTAACAAATTCCACATGGGGGCCTCAACAGGCTCCACAACTTCCATCTCTAGGACGTTGGCAAATTTCGCCACAAAGTCCGCTAGGACGTGGCCCTTGATGGCCGCCTTGACTTGAAGAAAATGTCGAACTCGCTTAACTCTACTGCCCATTTCAACAATCTCCCCGAGGTATCTGGCTTTTGGAGTACTTGCCGAAGCAGGAAATTCGTCAACATGTGTATCGTGTGGGCTTGGAAATAGGGTCTAAACTTTCTTGACGCGGTAATCAATGCCAAGGCTAGCTTCTCTATGTCTGGGTATTGGGTTTTGGACACCAGTAATGCCTTGCTAATGTAGTAAATCGATAGCTGGGTGGTGCACTCTTCCCTGATAAGTACGGCATTAATGGCCTCAGTGAAGACAACCAAGTAGAGTTGTAGGGCTTCTCCAAGCTTGGGTTTCAAGAGAAGAGGGCCTGCCCTAGGTGCTTTTGCAACTCTTAGAAAGCCTCTTCACACTCCTCTGTCCATTGGAACTCCTTCCCCCCATTTAAAACCTTGAAGAATGGGAGACATTTGTCGGTAGCTTTCGAGATGAAGTAACTTAAAGTGGCCACATGCCCGGTTAAACTTTGTACCTCTTTCGATTTTTTAGGGAACCTCATCTCGATCAATGCTCGTATTTTCTTGAGATTTTCCTTTTTGGTTGACCATATATCCTAAGAACTTGCCTGACGCAACACCGAACACACACTCAAGGGGGTTCAACATCCTCCGATATGTTTTCAGGATCTGAAAGCTATCGTTCAAGTGGGCTATATGATCATCTGATTTTTAGGCTCTTGACAAGCATGTCATCCACATAGACCTCCATTGTCTTGCCAAGAAGGTCAGCAAACATTTTGTTAACAAGCATTTGGTAGGTGGCTCCAGCATTCTTTAACCTAAAGGGCATCATTTTGTAGCAATAAAAGCCTCTGTCCGTGATAAAAGAAGTGCTTTCCTCATCCACCGAGTACATGGGAAATTGGTTATATCCGGAATATGCATCCATGAAGCTCAGTAGTTAATGTCCAGCGGTGGAGTCTACTAGTTGATCTATCCTGGGGAGGGAAAAGCTTCCTTGGGACAAGCCTTGTTAAGGTCAAAAAAATCAATGCACACCCTCCATTTTTGGTTATGCTTCTTCACTAAGACCGGGTTGGAGATCCATTTCGGGTATAGGGCCTCCATGATGAAGCCATTCTTGATCAACTTTTGTACTTCTTCCTTTAGGGCCTTATATCACTCCGATTTAAGAGGCCTCATCTTCTGTCTACGTGGGGGCAGCCTTTGGGTCAATTTTCAAGTGATGGAAACTGAACTTGGGGTCAATTCCTACCATATCTGCATGCCTCCAAGCGAAGACGTCCAGGTTCCTACTAAGGAAGTCCTTGAGCCCTTTTTGATCTCCGGCGATAGGCCTCTTTATACCTGTAATAACTTAGCGGGATTCAGAGGGTCCATTGGGAAATTCTGTAGCTCCTCCACTGGGACTGTCTGGGGCTCAGATTCAACAACGTGAATATCGATCTCAACGAGCATTGGCACTTTCTCGGAGACGTCCACCATATCCATATTTGCTATCACCATACTGATGTCCCTGGGCTCTACCTTTCTGATGGAGTTTAAGTAGCATTCTCGAGCTCCCCTTTGGTCATCCTTTACCATTGCCACTCCATGATCGGTAGAGAATTTCATGAACAAGTGGTGGATGGAAGTGATGGCTTCCAAATCTTTCAACGTAGGTCTTCCTAATACTCCATGGTAAGCTGATCTACTATCAACTATGATATCCCATATGAAGCCATACATGGGGGTGGTGATGGGGGTTAACTCATGATCCAAAATCATTTTGTCAAAAGTGGCTCCGAAAAGGATGTTGACGGAGCTACCATTGTCCACTAGCATCCTCTTTAGCCCATTTTAGGCTACTACGGCTCTTATTATAAGGGCATCACAATTGGAGAAGTGGACTCCTTCTGCATCTTCCTGTGTGTACACAATAGATGGTGCCTGATTCCTTCGGGAACTGTCGTCCACTATATAACTAGTTAGTGGTGGGCCTTTAGCTTCTCTTACATAGTTCCTTTGGGAGTTCCTCGTCTCTCCATCGACATATGGTCCTCCAAAGATCGTGTCAATCTCGTGGATAGGGACGTTATCCGTGCGGGCCAAATGGCCTCTCCGCTGTCGTTGTCCATCTCTTGCTCTTTCCTTATCATGGTCCCTCCTCCGTCGGGAAGATACATCCTGACAGCGGGGGTGGCCTCATCACGTCTAGGTGGCTGTCACGCCTAGGTGGGGTCCATTTCTCTTTCATGAATCGTTCTGTTGGTTATTTCGAGGACTTGCCCGCCTAGGATGCTGGACAATGTCTCTACAGTTTGCCATGTCATGGCTGTAGGAATGATGATATGTGCTGTAGGAATGATGAAGCCTACCTCTAGGTCCCGAACCTCGCCCTCAGCCTCCTCCTCTACGGGGGCCCTATTGTGCTGATCCAGTTTGTTGAGTGTTGGTTTCAGGTGTGACATTTTCATAGGCCAACATGGGCACCTCATTTAAGGTGGCCGCGGTAAATGCCTGCCCTGAGTTGGGGACAATCTCATTGCCAGTCTGGTTCCATTGATAATCCATCATATGAGATGTGGGTCCTCTCCCTCGTTGCCTTTGCTGAGGCTGGATGCCTCTACTGGCCATATTTTTGTGGTCAATCAACTCTTTGTTGATAATCTCCCACCTCATCATTTCTAGCAACACATCATAAGTAGTTGGGTCCTGATTTTGAACATCTTTCCAAAACAGGGCGTTTATGTTTAGGCCTCATCGCAATGCTGACAGGGCCTCACGGTCAGTAACTTGAACATAATATGTCATCTCATCGATAAAGCGAGACAATAAGCTTTTCAAAGATTCTTCAGGCTGTTGTCTCATGTCCTGGAGGTGTTGAATGGTGGCCTCTCCTTCCTTACTTATCGCAAATCTCTTCAAGAAGGTGTTCTTGAATTTTGGCCAGCTCCTAATGCTTCCGGGTGGTAGCCTACTGTACCAAATTTCAGCCGCTCCACTAAGAGTTAGGTGGAAAGCTCTGCATTTTACAGCAGGGGTGGTGCCTCTAGGCTTAAGTGTGTCTTATAGCTATTCAAATGTTTAGTTGGGCCGCCTTACCCATCATATTTCAGTATGTTGGGCATCACATAGTGGTTAGGTACCTGGGCATTTCTCAATTCCCACGAGAAGGGCAGGTTTTTGTCATCATCATCCAAATCACAAGATCCCTGGGGTCCATCTGAATCATAGTTTTCATCTTCCTCATATCTATGTGGTTGAGCAGAGGGGCCTACTTGATTCGTTGTCTCCTTTTTTCCTCATTTGAGGTCTATTTCTTGGTGGGGCAACTCGGGGGCATATTCTTGCCTTTATTCCGATTGCCAAGTCTTAGGAGGTGGGGGCTGAGGCCTGTTCCTAGCCGCTGAGGGTTGCTGAGGCCGTCTGGGCCTCGGTTCCGCTGGGCTGATTTGGTCGAATACACTGTTAGACCTCTGAGGCCTAGTTTTGGGTTCATATTTCGAGGAAAAGTTATCTTCCATGTTGAACGGGGCCTCGGTAGGTCGGCCAGATGCATAATTGGAAGAAATGTCAACTTTCACTTCTCTTTCAAGGGGGGGAGGGGGGTACTCCCCTGGCGTGCGTAGAAGGATGGGCTCTATAACTTTGTACCTTATCTTCTCGTTGATGTTGTCCTTGGGGTGCATAGGGAGGGATTGGATGGCCCACTTGGCTTTGCATTTGTCTCAATAGCTCTTGCATTGCCAAATTTTGGTTGTTAATGTTTCTCATGGTGGCTATTTCCTTGGTGAGTTGGACTGCCATCCTCATCCCACATCGTTTGTGATGGTGGTGAGGTTGGCGCTAACCTACTGGGACGATTGTTGGGAGGACTTCGTCATTGCCCTCCCTTATCTGCCTGGGAAGAACATCACCATCCGAACTCATCTTTTTCCAAATCAAAATCTCAAACTACTAACTTTTGTGACTTCCTCTTGTTCTTTTTTCAAGAACAAATCATTTTTTCAAGGGGGATACCCAAATTATTTTCTCAGAAAGATTTTTCCACGGGGTTGCTCGCGGTTATAGTATGGATTTCTCACAGACGACGCCAATCTGTTGACCTCAAAATATGCTGCCAACAGATGCCGAACTCACTCGTACATGCGTAAGCTAATTCCGACACGTAACGACAGATCAACGATCGAGATCACTCCTAAACTGGACATGGAAGAAGCTCAACAACACGAGACGTTTTCGTTCGAGTTTCGACGAAATATACATGATACGATTGTACAATAATAACCAATCGTGATCAAATCAAAGTAAAAGACTGTAAATCAATGTGTGTAAGAAGAAGAAGATAAGTTGCTTTTTTATATTTAAATTTTTCATGCCCTCAATGGTCACATAGAGGAGGTATTTATAGTATTACAAATGTAATGGTGACCATTGGATGAAATTACACGTGGCTTCATCTTCTCGGCAAATCATCTAATCCTAGCCATCATTTTGACATTTCTAGATTACAACACATTTAATGTTATTGCACCCTATTGACAAAACAAGACAAGACACATATACTTTTACAACGGTCACATCAATCATTCCACAATAAATTCAAGACTTTTGCACGTGGGCCGTCACTACCCAGGTAAAGCCTCGGACTTGATCCGCTTCGGCATGTCCATCTTGGATTGAGTAACAGGCGTCGGGATTTACCCCAGGGCCTCGTATTCCATAGCTGATACTTCGGCAGGAGTGGGTCCACAGCTACAGTGGGGTCGGTCACGTGGCAGTGTTAATGGTGGGTCATAACATTAGCAATTAATAATTATGCATCATGATCATTTTTTATTGAATGTCGCGTCATCGATTTTTGTTAATAAAGTTGGACAAATTTGTCATAATTGAAATTAAGCTTTAAAAAGTTTTTTTTTTTTAGAGGTTTCAATTTTTTGCTCAGTAAATTTTGTAATGAAGATAAGATTGTACAACTGACAGACCTAACAACAAAATTTAAAATTCCACCCGTTGGATACTTTCATTATCGGGTTTGCTTTCACTTTGTGCAAAAACAATTACTCTTTTAGGGGTAAAAGTGGAAACATACATATCATGAGAGTGCTAAAAGAAATCTTTCATGGTGACATAACTACATCATATGGCGATGGCGGGCCTAGAAACACTAATGCCGAAAGAAAAAAATTTCAGAATTAAAGGTTGTCAAATATGGGCTAAATTAAAATGTAATTATCCTTTGAAATCAAATAAAATTCTATATTTTCCTGATTGAAACAATGGCTCGGATTGGTTGTGAATTTGGAATAAAGTTTAAATTGAAATAAGATTCTTGTCCAAAGTATTAGCATCTGTTTATGGAGTCAACTGTTTTCGGCTTGTTGCTGGTTCTGTGAGCTTTCTTCACATTGGGCTTAGTTAATGGAACTTGGTGAGGTCTATTTCTGATCCCTCTGTCTTCATAAATGATTAAACTAGTTGTACATTTCTAATGTACAACAAATTTGACATTGTTTGATGCGTAGGAGATTGTGTCATTAATTTGAACAAGTGTGGTTAAAATCAATATCCAAGATTGTCAAACAATATCAAAGCAGATGTTTAATCACAATGTACTTGTAGCAAAATTGCTTCATAAAAGCCCAACAATGTTGAAAGGATAAAGCTACTTTTGTCGAAAAATTTGACAGAAAACTTGACATAATTGCATGTAGCAGTAAATTATATGATAAAAAATTGACTATATTTTAAACCGTCCAATTATAAAATAACACGTGGCATTATGTCAATCTTTATGTCAACGTTGATATGGGAAATAAGACCAAATATCGAGAAGATACACATTTTGTTTCCTCTTAAATAGACAACTCTGAAGCGAATTCGACCGAATAGAGTATCAATGAAAATAAAAATAAAAAATAAAAAAAAATCCTCAATTCCATATCTAACTGTGGAAAAAAATTGAAACCAAAGCAATTCGGTTCCAGTTGGATCCAATTCCATTATTTCAATTGAAAAAATTATGAAAGTGGAATATGAAATTACTTGTACATAATAATAATAATAATAATAATAATAATAATAAAATTGGATGACCTCTTTGAACCGTTTAACGTCATATCATGCCACCTGTTGGTGTACAAGATTATACTATAATTAAGCCCCCTTCTTGGTCAAGATTTTAATTTTAATTTTATTATCTAAGTCAAAGTCGATAATTAATTTTAAACACACATTTCATAATTTTTTATCAAAATGTATTAAAAATCTTATTTTAATCCTTACCAAACATGGCTAAATATGAAGAAGATGATGAATGTTACAGACTCTGGCTCCATGCATGGTTCAACCCAGTTATTACTGATATTATTCACACATAAAAAATTAAACAACAGACTGCTTGACTCCAATGAAGAACTACTAAGTGCCTCTCTCTAGCATTTCTTGATACCTCTTGAAAGACTCCAGCTTCTGCAATCGCATCTTTTTACGAAACTTCAATATGAACAAATCTGCTACTTGATCAATCTCATCTTCAAGGTTGAAGTTCTCTGAATCCTCCTTGGAATTCTTCACCAAATCAATGGCAGACGCATTTGGATCGCCTAAATCCAGATCATCCTCATCGAAAAGTGAGTGCCTAAAGTCGGGATACTTATCGTCATCATCTTTTTCTTCATGATCATACTCATATTCAGTAAGGTAAATTTGACCTGAAGCAGAAGGTACCTCACTGGTTTTGGCATTGTATAGTACAATTGCCTTATTGTTTTCGTCTTCTTCACTGTGGCTGTCGCTCCCAAGTAATGCATGAATCTTGTGGCGGATTGCACCCAAAGAAAGCTTGCTGTTCTTCATCAATGAGTATACGGCGAATCGATCTTTCATAGCATTAGCTTTGTTTCTTAGAGACATTGATTTGGATTTTGCTGTAGAACCTAACACAGAAATGATGTGCTTCAGAAAAAGAGCAGCACTATTATTCTTCATTTTGATTACTCAACAAAGGATAAATATGATCAGAGGAGATTTCTGAATAGTGGAGCCTCTGCCCAAGGTTTATATATAGACAAGGAAAGTAGGATCTGAAAAGAACATTTGCCGTCGGTGCATGGCAATGTTTAAAAAGCAAACCTAAACTTAGCCATTGTTTGACAACCATTATTTTTAAATTATTTTTTTCTACGTATTCATTTTCAACCACACATTCACACAATAAAATATTCTGAACGTAAACTCCAAAATTTTTTCCTACTCTTTAATCACACATACTCCTAAAAATCACGGTTCAAAACATTGTTTTTCGAAAACAATGGTTTTCAAATTGGGGCTTAGCCCCCATTTGGTAGGAATTAAAATCAGATTTTTAGTAAATTTTGATAAGAGTTGATGAAATTTGTGGTTGAAAAGTCGTGGGTTCCCACAAAATGTGTTATTAAAATTTATTGTTAACTTTGACTTATCGTACCAAACATGGGCTTAATTTTTTTTTTTTACTTCGAGTGAGTTTTCTTCGCTCGTTTGTTCGTTTGTATCACTGGCTATAACTTAGCAGTAAAGAATAGTTTATGAAACTTCGATAGAAATTGGAAGATGCCATCCAGAGATTACTTACATAGCTTTAAGTTTTTTAACAAAAAGAAAGTGAAAGGGAAAGGAGAATGAAATAGCATGGAAGAACAGTTTCACGTGTAACATGGCCGAAAGCTGCTTTAAAAGGTAGGCATAGTTACCCCAATTATTGAACGTTTATGAAATATCAATTAAAAGTTACTTTTTTCACTTTTATTGGTCAGAAAAGCAAGTGTATGAACAAAAAAATATGAGTTTTGTCTTGTAATTCCTTCCCAAGTGCTCACCATCCGTGGATTCCACTGTCACGTAGACTGATGCTAAACTATCAAAACTTTATTAAGTGAGTATTGATTGTTTTGGTATAAATAAAGGACATGCGGACAAATAAAGAAAGAAAGAAAAAATTAAAGTGAAGGGTGTAATTGTATATTTAGTGTAAAATGATAAAATAGTTGGGACATGCAGTGATAACTGGTTGGCACTCGTAAAAGTTTGATGCTAACGCATCAATCAATCTGCAAGGAAACATCATACTGAAGCTTTCCTAAACATCATACTAATTTCTTAAACACGTTCTTTCTTTTTTGTAATTTTTTTATTTTTGTTAATGGTTTAATGAAATTGGTAGAAAGGTTCAAATATTTAAGCTTGTCTAGATTGATGAATAATGATTCGAGGTCAAGTAGTTCACATATTGAAGCTTTCCAATTTGACATGGCACTTGGCCATTGAGAAGGTTGTTCTAGAAACTAATGTATGGAAGCTCTTTCAAATTTCCAATCTCGATTGGAGTGATGTCTCATAAATATATTTTGTAGACTCATTTGAACTATTAAACTAAAGTATTTGGTGTTGATTTGGATGAATTATAGTTTAATTTTGTGTCGATTTTGTTTGTTAGATAAAACTTGAGGCAAATTGGGTAAATGGAAAGAGATGAGCGAAAAAATGGACAAAAAAGAGGAAATCTAAAGTTTGAGGACCAATGTGTAAATATTCAATAGTTGATTTGGACCACAAGATGATGATTAAAGATCATATAGGATCAATTGGATGCAACTGGCAGTCAAATGAGTGAAAATTGAAACAAAAATAAATTTCCTGTCGAACAAGTTATACTCCAGATTTTCAGACTCAGATTGAGATTCAGTTTTTTGGTAGCAAACGTTCGAATTTGAGGAATGTTACTTACAGAAGAATTGTATCACTTTGAGTTATCGTTCCAACACACTTTGAATCCCATCAATCGAATTTCGAGAGAAAAATTTATGAAAAAAATACTGATGATCTCTTAGGAACGAAAACATTGGTCGGCGCGACTACGAAGAAGATTGTGCCGACTTTGCAAAAACAGAACCGAGAGCTAAACAGTTCAATGGCGTGGTTGTGGACCATTGGTCGGCGTGGGCGCACAGGTATAATTGGGGGCCTAATGTGCAATTTCCTTATATAATCAAAATTCTTCGTAAAAACTACTTTGGACGTGATTTTTACAAAATTTCTGATTCTTATAAATACTAAACAAGGGCTATCATTGTGAAAAACTTTCTTTAGATTCTAATTACAAGTTCTAATCGTCAAATTCATCAAGAACAAGAAACCAATTCATCACTTTTGTAAGAGGAGATCAAACACTAGTAAGAATTGGAGGTAAATTTCATCAAGATTTTGAAGAATTCAACTTTGGAATTGAAAATCAACATCTTTTGCATTATTTTATGATTCGGGCGATTTTTTCCATTATTCTTCTTGTAATTTATATGAAATCATGCTAAACTAGATCCATTTTTGTATTGGATATAGAAGAACCCTATTATTTATTTATTTTAAATCAAGATTAGTAGTTTAGTGAGTGTTTGACACCCATTTTAATGGGTTGAAATTTTTTTGAATAATGATTGATGGGAGAATGTGTGGTGGAAAAGTGATGAAATTTTTTAGATTCGTGTGTAATATTATTTTATTTGGAGAATGTGTGGTTGAAATAAAGAAAGAGAATGAGTGCCAAACATGAGCTTAGTATTTCTTGTAATTAATTAATTTTGCATATCCATTGCATTATTTAATTGCGTAGCTAGTAATTATAATTAGTTGTTTGTTGTAGTATTGGAAGATTCACATTAAATTTAGAAAGCAACAAAATTAACATATGTGCAATAGATGTTAGGAATAACATTTATCAATGTGAAATTATATAGATAATCTAAAATTTAATGCATTCTAATTCGTACTAGGAATAGAATCGAATCGTGATTAGAATAGAATTAATTTATCTTATAAAAGAAAGTTAAATACTTTATATTTATTGATTGTCAAGAAAATACGAATAGACTAAATTACAAATCAAGAATTAAAATAGATAACAATAGTCGGAGTCTAAATTCAATTCAAGCATCCCTTCATTGATACAAACCCTAGTTTTACATTTATTTTAGAATAATTTAGCATAATTACATCAAAATATATCTTGTATTACATATTTCGAATTCAATACAAAACCAGTACACTTGAATTATAATTCATTCCCTATGAGACTAATGGTATCGACCCGCTGGAAATGATTAAAACTAAGGTCGAGTTTTGTCTGATTTGGAAATGAAGTAAAATCAAGCCGGTCAAGTGTGCCATTGACATTTGCATTAGATAAGTTTAATTATCTAAAAAACTGACCCCCGTAGTTGTAGAGAACTCCTCTCCATCTGCAAAGATGCGAAGATTTCCAAAGGACAGAAGACAAATTGTTCTTGGAGTTGACAAGAGCCTCTGCTTCTAATGAATGTAAACATGAAGGAAAACAAAGGTTAACTATATATAAATTTTACTACATTAATTTTTTAAGTTTCCAGTCCTTTCCTAGCAAAAATCCTGGATCCGTCCTGATTATTATATAAAATATTGTCGTCTTTATCATTTTAAGTATATAAATATTTTTTTTATTAAAATTCTAAATAATTTAACTTTCAAGTATATATTTCAAAAACTTATACGGTGATATGTACTAATTCATTAGAGTGGTTATATTACCAACACAATAAGTGTTTGGTATACCACAATTTTCATACTCACGAATAAAATGACACATATATCCTATCTATATATCATTTATATATTTATTCATTCTATTATCAAATCCGTACATTATAATTTTTATTTAAAGATACACATGCAATGATTCGATCCAAAGATTCATCAACAACCAAATAAAAAGAAATCCAAAGAAATTCTCTTTTGCCGTCGGATGGACGGAATTTTTAATTTTTGAAAAGCGGTCATTCTTGAAAACCCTTTGTAATTTCCTGAAATCTTGCAGTTCTATATTCTGTGTTTTGAGTTTTGGGTTAAAATGAATAATAGTATTGATGTTGATATGCGGACAGTGTAAGCCGAAAACAGATTATGCTTTTCGAAGTAAAATCATGCTGAGTGCAATAATTATACTGTTTGGGAGGTGATTTTCTTGTCGATTCTTCATCTTTATGCTAGAAGGCGTGTTTATGAAAAGTATATTTTAATTAGGGTGTGAATAAAAAGTGGTGTAAGAAATAATATTTGTGGCGGCAATGTAATTATCCTTTTAGTTTTTATTAGATTATGATTATGATTGTAAATTTATTGTGATGTATTTACTGAAAATATGTTTTGTGATTATAATGTGGTGTGGTTAGTTCAGTTTGTGGTGGTAATATAATTACCCGATTCTTTAACTACGGATTTAGATTGAAATACCAAGTACACCCTTCACATGGTTTTATTTTTAAAGTAACTTTCTTCTTTTCAATTTTAGATTTATATTTATATTTCCAAACTAGTTCTCCTTTTTTAATATCAAAACGTCCATACAATTTGTTGACATCGAAATTCATCAACTGTAACAAAAAAAAAAAAAAAAAAAG
>CAIGRT010096090.1:0-12542 GCA_903798405.1 Fraxinus platypoda | reverse complement strand
TTAGTGCAGTTAGCAGATACATGGCTAATCCCGACAAGGAACATTGGAAAACAGTGCAGTGGATTTTCAGATACTTAAGGGGCTCTTCAAATGCTTGGTTGCATTTTGGTAGAAATTCAGATGGAGTCATTGGGTATGTGGCTTCAGATTATGAAGTAGATCTTGATAAGAGGAGATCATTTGCAGGGTATGTGTTTACCATTGGAGGTTGTGCTATCAGCTGGAAAGCTACTTTGCAAAATACAGTAACTTTGTCTACAACAGCAGCAGAATACATGGTCATTACAGAGGTATGTAAGGAGGCTATATGGTTGAGAAGATTGATTGGTGAAATCGGTGAAAACTTGCAGATGTCTACAGTATTCTGTGATAGTCAAAGTGCAATTTCCTTGACTAAGGATCAAGTGTTTCACGAGATAACTAAGCACATTGANTGATATTGTAGTGAACAAGGTTGATACCAAGGATAATACTATTGATATGATGACAAAACCACTTCATATTGCTAAGTTTGAACTTTGGTTGAACTTAGTAGGTGTTTGTCATTGATTTAGTCCATTGGGGCTTGGTTTGGAAAAGGAGGAGTAGTGTTTATTAATGGAGTCGTGACTTGGAATTTCTATTGTTGGAATTTGGTTCAAAGTAGAGATTTGTTGTGGTTTAACCCAGATTCTAGTAGGTATTGGAGTATAAATTGGAGCGGTATTGAAGAGATCAAAATTATAGATCGGGGGAAAAAGTCGCCCATTTTCGCTAGCCTAGTGCTAGCTAGACGCTCAAGCGAGCTCGGTAGAAAATAATCCGAGACTTGATTGCTCGCTTGGCGCTGCCCTGTCGCTCGAAAGACGGGGCTATTGCTTGAGCGACGGCTTATCCAGCCCAGACCCATTTTAGTTTTTTACACGATTTTGAACTCATATTCTTCTACAACTTGTTCTATATATATATATATATATATGACACGACTTGAAATTAACACAACACATAACCGAGAAAGATTCATACAATATCTTGAGAGTTTTAGATTTCAATTGAGTGCATTGAGATCTTGTAAACACAATTGGTATTGATTATAGTGGATTTCTCCTCCTCTGCCCGTAGTTTTTTTCCCGTATTGGGTTTCCACGTAAATCTTGATGCTTATTTTCTTCTTGTTTATTTCATTATCGTGATTGTCTTGCGATCCAAATTCATAACAATTGATATCAGAGCAATTCTGGTATATTGTTTGTTCCATAACAAATTTTAGTTTCTCGACTAAACTAAAAGTCATTAAAGATTGATTCCTCAATGCAATAATTCAATCTTAAGCTCAAATTTATACTACATGGCTCTTTTAGTATGCAATACTGGAAATAACAGTACATTAGTACGTTAATTTCTTTATTCTTCATCATTGTCCAATATTATCCAATCCACTTTACCATCGTCTTTCAACTGCATTGCTGCTTTGTTTTTCCTCATCGCCCAATCCTTAGCAAATTGCAGATCACAAGATACTTTGGAAATTCTATTCAAGAAATTCGTGTTGCGTTCTTCAAACTTTAATCTCACTGTGTCTGCTGAATTCAGCATATCATTTACTGTTAATGATAATTCCTTAACATTAACCTCAGTTTTTCCAGATCTTTCTTTGAGTTCTTTGTTTTCTTGTTCGTACTCTTCCTTCATCTTCAGGTAATGCTCCTTGTTCTCGGCAATTAACTGTTCTACAACTCGAATTCTCCGGCATAGGATTCGGAGATTGTCTTCAAACTGTTTTCGAAAATCTTTTGCTAGTTCTTCTATCTTTCTTTCTGCCATTTGGATATTCGATTTCGACTGTTGTTTTTGTTCATCCTTAATTTTGCTTATAATATCCTCCTGTTCTGCTATCTTCTCAGTTAATTCGACATTTTTCTTTTCCATCTCCGAAGTGTTAATCGAAGAATTTTGTTTCACCGTCTCCAGCTCGAATGTCAATCTGTTTCTCTCATTTTGCAATGCAGCCAACTCGGTATTGAGGTATTTAAAATGTTCTTCAAATGATGCAATCTGAGAAGATAGTTCATTTTCGTTGTTCGAAAGATCTGTTTGCAATTCGAAAATTTTTCTCTGCAGTTCATCTTTTTCGATCCTCGACTGATAAACTTCATTGTTTAGAGAATTAACCTCAAGTTGTAAATCTTCTACCTGCAGTTTTAGGCCTTTCTTCTCCTCAATTATCCCCTGCTCATTCAAAGTTTGTTTCCTCAAATTCTCATTCAAATTTTCAATCTGAATGAGGTAATCTGATGTTTCTTTCGAATTTTTTTCAAGTTGCAACTCCAATTCAGCTTTCTGACTTCTCATAGTCTCCAGTTCCTGCTGCAGGAAATTAACTTGTTTCATTAAGTCCTCGACTCGTGAAGATCCTTCTTCGGTTTTGCATGATAACAATTGTTTCAAATCACCTTTCTGAGTTTGCAAATTATTAATTTGGAGTTGCAGTTCATTCGCTTGTGCCTCGAGGCCTTCGATTCTAGATTTATAGCATTTCTCATTTTCCTCCGAAGTCTTTGTAAGAGCGAAAAAATAATCATCTTTCTGTTTAGATATTGCCTCAACTTCCAAAATCTGTCCTTCCAATTCTGAATTCTTCCTTTTCAGTTCTTTAGTTTCCTTCGACGTGCAATCAATGCGATCTTCCATTTTTCTTTTTTCTGCAAACAGGGTTTCGATCTTGGAATTCAAGATCGAGGCTGAACCCTCTAAGTCGCCCTTCCTCTGAACCATTTTTTTGCTGTCATCTTTCACTATTCGTCGTGCACTTTCCGACCCCTCATCTATAGTTTCACTTGCTGAAGTTGAGTTATCCTTAAAAACATTTTTTCTCACTTCTCCTCTTAAATCTTCATAAAGAGAGTAGAGGGATTGGTACTGCTCGTGGAAATCCTCAATCTGTAGGATAAGATTTGACTTTATCTTCATCCTATTCTCCCTATTGCCTTGATCAACGATTTTGACGAGTTTAAGAATTCTTCTTACTTTATTCTCAATTTCTGCAAAAAATCTTGAGAGTTTTTAGTACTTGAACATTCAACTATGCGATTATGGACAGAAACTACAAACATAAGCAATTTACTTACTCAATTAGTAGACGTAGCAATGAACCAAAGTTGGTGAATAAAAAGGATTCACGTATTTTCCTCTATAATAGCTTAAGCTTTTAAACGAGGTGGTTTAACACAATAGCAAAGGTTGGGGAATGTCAACTATTTATGAAAATTGTGGATGTGTTCGCTTCTTTGATGAATAAATCAATCTAGCCTACGTGTGAGGAGATTTGTCGAAAATATAACTTGTATAAATAAATTTGTCCCATCTCCCACGCCTTATCCTTTTAAAAATAAGAAATACTAACCTATTTTTACACATTCTATTTGATCTTCCTTCTCAGGATCAATATGTCTCCCAAAGGACTTCATCAATCCTTTCCAGCGATTCTTCGACTCCATCTCGACTCCAAATTACTGAGAAACTTGATTTTCTTCGAAAACTGGATTCAACATAATCTCTCTGAAATTTCATTCAGAATATCAGTTTGAAATTTTAGGTGCCATTGCCAAAATAAAAATAAAAAAATAAAAATCCAGGCTCATATTCTTAAAATTAGATTTAGATCTTGATCAATTCTTCGATCACCAAAAATTTATATCAGTTTCTTAATTTCATGTATGAATTCTTCGATATAATCAAATTAGAGAAGAAAATATTACATGTGCTTACGCGAAAGAAAACGTGAAAAAATCAATAGAATATTTATCAAAAATAAAATAAAATCCAACAAGTAGATTCATAAAACTGTAAAAAAAAATGGATCGAGAAAGTACATGCATGTGTATACATATACACATCATCATAAACAAATTTTGTGCCATATTTTTCATATTAAAAAGATTACCTGAAAAATTGGAGCTAAGAAATATATGTATGGCGATCTGAATATGCTAATGCTAGTGAGAGAAGATATACAATCCTATGTATTTGGTTTCTCTAGTCGAATGGAAATGCATTTCAACTTTTTAAGGAGAGTGGATCTCTTCCAAAATACTGTCCACTCAATTTTTTATTTATTTGTTTGTTATTATTTTGAGGTCTTTAATTTTAATTTATAAGTTTGAAAGTAATCTTGAATAAAGATCTCGAAAAGATGAAAATTCTTAAAACTATTTTGGAAAAGTGCAATTTTTTTTTTTAACTCGGTTGTTTCTAGTCCTAATACATTTTTGAAAATAAATGTATATGTCTGAGAGAGAGAAGGAAACATATTTCTAAGTTGACAATGTCCACGCTTCCTGAATGGCATGTTCTCAAATCATGGATGAAATTATGACTTATTTCTTCTTTAACTTTTCTTCATGATTAATTATATATACGATAATCTCGGCCTATAAACGATGCTTTTCTAGTGATTAGGGATAGATTGCTATTGATTTCTATGTCCTTTTTTAGTTGTTTTAGGACGAAATCCGAACTTAAGGTGCATTTGAGGAAGACGTTATACAAAAAGTGTGAAAAATAGTGCA
Organism: Fraxinus platypoda; assembly: GCA_903798405.1. NCBI lineage: Eukaryota > Viridiplantae > Streptophyta > Magnoliopsida > Lamiales > Oleaceae > Fraxinus > Fraxinus platypoda. The sequence continues at coordinate 7,995 of CAIGRT010096090.1, read as the reverse complement.
TGTGGAAGTTTGGAAAAGATGATACGAAATTGCGAAGAGAGACGGGAAAGAGTGAAATTTTGGTGAAAATAGCTATTAACTTCACCATTGGCAGACCCACAATGAGTCCTGGTGGGTCACAACTTTCAACTTAATTTTATATATATATATATATATAAATCAAAAATCAGCATTGTGAATATTTTCGAAAGGCTTTGATCATTTATGCTATTGGATAATTGAAGGGCTTGGTCATTGATTTTAAGATTAGTATTTAGAATTTTGAAATGGAACCCAGATGTAATTATTACATCCAAATGACGTTCCGATTCCCAAATTTTTTGGACTGAAATCAATTTCTACTTTTCTACTTTGACACCTCATAAAAATGCGTATAAATTAAACCCCTATTTGACCACATTAAATTTCCTATTTTTTGTCTCAATTTTTGGGGGATGCCAAACGAAAATAAAATATTGCATTCTTAAAACCATTTTTAAGTACTCACAACCTAATTTTTCACTTCGATAACAGCGCACGAAACGGCTAACCGTAGCAAATGTTAGGCACGTCAAAGTAGTCAATTTCAAAGTAATATTTCGAGAATTTCGATAACGTGTTAACTTTAAAAGTTCTTTGACGATCGTAAACTAATTGGATCCATAAATCGCCTACATCATCTCGAAGTTCATTTCGAGAACTACATGATAGACATATCGAATGATCCAAACGGACTTAGAAAATAGTTAAATATGCTTCAAGCGTGCGTCTTAAAAAGAAACATTTAACTCTTCAAATTGGTACTTTGGCGCGTCATAACTTTTGCTACAATTTTTAATAGGACCAAAAACAAGTAACCTTTATATCACCATGTATGATGTTGATTTTATTTAAAGTCTCCCACACACACTTGTGATCTCATTGAGATTCTAATTTGCAATAAGAAAGACATATAAGGACGGTACTATGAAGTATAAGTGATAGAGAGGAAGAGATGGGGAAGACTGAAGTTTGATGAAGAAATGTAGCGGATGTAAATGTGTTAGTTTTTATCTTCACCTCTATTTTTGCATGTTTGATTGTGCTTCCTTAACTCAACATAGATTGTGGGAATATTTTGCTCGAGTTAAAGTCTCCCAGAACAAAATGGAGTCAGACATTGTGTTCGAATTGTCAACTATAATTTCACAACTATATAAACCCAATTCTTTTATAGTTGGAGCATTTTCAAAACAACGTACTTCATATTTAGAGAACAATGCTTAAAAATAAAGTCTAAAAACTTTCTATTTTAACATTTTAAAATAGAGAATAGATTGCACTATTTTTTTTATATAATGACTGCATTTAACAATCAGCGAAATTCAATACTCTAGTTATTAAATTATACAAAGTATATTTGATTAGATTGGTCCTTAACATTTAAAAAAAAAAAAAGATAAGGAGATATCAATAAACGTTTTTTGAAAAGAACAAAATGATAGTCAAATTAGAGAGTATTGTTAGAGTGTATTAAGAAAAATAGTCTCTAAATTTACAATTGTTGTTTGTTATATATAAGATACATTTTATAAATTGAGGGTCTCTTAGAGATGTTCTTAAAGGATTGAACATTTAAAAGAAGAAAAAAAGAAGAAGAAGAAGAAGATAAGTAGCCAAGTTTTCTTCACTTTTCTTAAATCCGGTTAATGTGGTTCTTTTAAGATGTGTTTGTACAATTTGAACATAAGTAGTTGAGGGGTTGTTCTCTTCGTGTTTCCGTTTTTAATTTTTAGTTTTGAATTCATTTTCAATTTTGTGTTTTGAGTGTCTGTTTTGAAATTGCTAAAAATACGTTTTTTTTTTGTCATTCTGGAAAGCTGTTTCTCAAAACAGAAAACTAAAAAACGCATTTATTTTGAAATTTTTAGAATCTTTTTTTATTAGTCTTTGATGTGCATTGCACGGCTGAAATTTTCTTTAAGGTAACGTTAGTGTATTAGATGTATTGGATTCTCGTTAACAAAAATCTTCACTATGACTACAATGGCAAAAAAAAATTTCTGAATATGCAAAGATTTCCAGAACATAAAAAAGTCATTTATATGTTGAATACGGACAATTAAAGTTACTAGAAGAAATTAAGATGAACAAATGTTGGTAGGACATAAAATTAAGATGAATAAATATATGGAAACATTTTAATCAGTATTGAAATGGAAAGAACTTGAAAGTTGATAACATGATAGATAACAACAAATACTGGATCAAAATGGTCGATGTCGGAGCGGAGCGGAGTGGAGTGAGGGGAGCGGAGCGCACCGAACGGAACGGAACGGAGATGCGCGGACTAATCTCCACGCTGCACGGAGATGCGCAAAGATTGCTCTCGGCGTAGCGTGGAAAGCAGTACGTAGAGCTCTCTCTGTGCCAAGAGACTGCTCACTGTGTTGCGCGGAGAGCAATCTTTCCGAGTGCTGCGCAAGCGTACATGATCATTGACAAGTAATAGATTTAGTGATTTAAAAGTATCATCCCAAAAATAATTGTAATTATAGTTTAATAGTTATAATCAAATTTGATTTAATGTAACACGAAAGATATTTATTTTTGTTATTATTCTAATTTAAACTATGAAAACAATAAAATATTGATTTTTATCCAAAGATGAGATGAATGTATTGGATTTCAAAATCCATCTATTAATATCTAGTTTCAATTCTCGACTTATGTAAGTTAGCTTGATTAATGTGTTCATGGCAATCAATAATCCGTTAATATCGAATATTTTCTTCCAAAATATATTAAATCTGTGCTTAACACAATCCGATCATATTCTTAGTTCGAATTCATATGCAAAGCACGCATTCAATCATATGATTATTTTACACAATTGCACACGTCATGAACATTATTCCTAATACATATTGTTCGTGTGTTAAATACGCAATGTTCTACTTATTGTGAGTCTACCAACACTATTAATAATCAAATAGTTTTCTAAATGATGGTCAAACATTCAAACAACACAAGATTCATGTATATTTAATGAAGAATGCAAAAATTTACTAAAAAATAATAAGTCTTGAATTAAAAACTATAAATCAACGGCTTCATTGTCCATTTAATACATAAAAGATTTAACATAAGATTGCCATATGAAAATTACACAAAAGAAAGAGAAAGGACATCACCTGAAACTAAGAAAGTTGAGAAGAATGTAAAAACTTTAATTCCTCACTTTAAACTCGACCCCCTAAAGATGCAATTTCTCTCCTTGAATGTAAAAATATGTATTTTCTTGCTCTTCTATGATGAAAACTAGTTTCTGGACATTCTTGATGGCCTTGGAATATATAGAATGCGAAAATATTGCATTGTAAAAGATACGGAATTAAGAAAAAGGAAAGAATATTTTTTTCTCATTTTGCCTTGGGGGCGCATCTCAATGAATTTGGTAGCTTCGATCGGTCTCAGAAGAGGAGGAGGAGGCGCGTGTTTAGGTTTGTCCCGACAACATTCAGTATTTCCGTCATAACTTTCTCAATATTCAATTGAAGCGATTCAAAGTGCGTTGAAAAGATAACTCAAAGAGCTACAATTCTTATTTGAATGTCATTTTCCAATTTGAACGTTTGATGTGCCAAAAATGAGTTACAATCTGAGGTTCAAAATTCAGAGCATAACTTTTTCGACTGAAATTTGATGTGTGATAATACTTTGACTATATTTATTCGCTTTGACTTTTTTCCTCATCCAACTGATCCCTAACATTCTCGAATCTTCATCGTGAAGTTTGACACAACTTTTAAGTATTTGCACTTTAGTCCCCGAATTTTAGAACACTTCACTTTACCCCTTTTTCTTGCGCTTTTTCTCCAATTCTACCAATGTCATCGATGTTTACCTATAAATCAATATTTGCATAGAATTAAGCTATGTTTAATATAATTCATCAACAAATAATCTAATTTAACGGCCCAAATAAGTGTATAAAATACACTTATCAACAATCCTAGCTAAAACTTCTCCAACTAGAAGAATATCAACATGTCTGTTGGAAGTCCCTTGAGAAGAATATCATGTGACACGTGACCGCATTGATTAAATCCATCTCTTTTTCATGAATTTTAACATGTCTACACTCATTTGACCCTACTTGCCCAGTATTTCATTTGCATGTGGGGACACAATCAGATGGGCTTCATATTTCACCATAAACCCACTATCAACTTCAAAAACATAAAACTGCAGGGCTGGTAATTTGCATAAATGGTCGTTAAGGGTGCTAAACATAAATATATGCACACTGACACAGCGCAATTCTGCCAAATACTAGTAAGGTAAGTAGCTAATGGATTATAGAATGAAGATTTTGAAGAGGGTTCATATTTTTCTTTTCTTTTTCCTTTTTTTTTTAAATAGAATTAATTTTATTTAATCATAAATAGGTCAAACGTGTGACATTTTAACGGAAAATTGGATGGAATCCATTGGTCCAATCATTAACCAACTTGTTACTGGCTCAATAAATTGGAAACCAATATTATGATTTTATGATTGGCTAAGTATTTTTCAATTGAAGTATCAAATGATTCCAATCTTTTTTTTTTTTTTTTTTTGTTCTTAAAGTGGACTCCTATCTTCATAAGTTTGTATTTTGTATTATTCATGAATTTATATGTGCCCAATTGGGTTACTTGTAAACACCAGGTGCAAATTAGGCTGCACTGAACTAGCGTGCGCAGAGTGGTTGCTGAGCTGGACCAAACCGGTCCATAGGTTGCACCATTTCTAGTCGCTGACGGGCCGTTAAGGCCCACTTACGTGTACGGGCATGATTGGCTGCCACTTGTTAGCGTAACCGAAGAAAGATCTCTCCTGTGCACTGTCCACTGAGTGCTGATCGAATCTTTGGTGAATTAGATTTTTGGCATTTACTTGAGCTTTTTTATCAAATTTTTTTTCTTCAAAAGTACGAAAATAAATCATTTATAAAATTTCCCAGGACATAATATTTATTATAAACCTCACCCAAGAGTTTACGACAAAAAGTCGACAAGATAAATACAAATTAAGTGTACTAAATGAATGAATGCTCGATAAATTAATAATCTCACTTATATAATAAAAATTTATGGTTTCGATTTATGTTCGTGTACTAAATTAATAGCCCCGTTAAATGTATAAGATAATATATATATTTTTTAGATTCTTTAAGTCCTAACGAATATATAAAATAATAAATGTTTAAATTCATAAAAGTTCATACTAATACAAGTTAACAAACTTAATTTGACGATATTTTCTTCAATTCTTCTCTTTTCCAAAATATGCATATAAAGTCTTTTGCTTCTTCTTTGTACTCAAAACCAAACTCAGCTTCATTCTTAATTTTTTTGTAATGCACATGCTACATTTGGCATATTTTTTCATTTTGTACAAATTAATTATTTAAGATTACGACTACTTGAAATGTTTCTTTTGAAGAAACGGTTGGTAAAACACAATTATCGTCTAGATCATGTTCATCATTGAAAGGTTTATTGAGTACCACTTGAATAATATAATTATTAGTATTAGAATTTATCACCATATCATTTTCACTAGAATGATTTAAAATGTGTTTGATATCCATCACATTTTTATAGCGTAAACCAAAAATAGTTTCACGCAATTCATTGATTTCTTCATATTCACTAACTTTTGGTTCAACACAAAAATCTTCATATGACTGAATCTTACAGATTTTTTTACCCTATTTCAAATGAAACGTCATTATAGAAAAATATATGAATTTTGGAATGATTGGGAGTCTTAAATTAAAACTAATTACTGTAAAAATCTTATGGGCTATACTACAAGTACATCGAGGTGTCCATAATGGACACTCGGCACTTCCTTATTGGATGGAGGGTCGATGGGGTCAGCACTCCATCTAATAGGGGGTGTCGGGTGTCCATTATGGACACCCTTATGTACATCCAAATGTACAAGTAGATTAATCCAAATCTTATTCCATGTGTACATGAAATAACTTGAACGATTAATGTTTCAAACTATTAAATTTTGAAGCCATGTACATTAATGTTTCATCTTTAATGTATATGTGTACCTTTTTATGTGCTTCCATGTATTATAGGAAGATATAATACAAGTTACAAAAGTATTAAATACTCTATAAATTAATAAATTATTCATTTATCGATAAATTAATAATTCCTCTAAAATAATAATTTTTTTCAGTCCTAGAATTATAATTTTATAGAGGTTTTACTGTACGTGTCAGGCAAACACATAAAGATCATACTAATGATTCAACACATAAAGATCATACTAATGATTCAACTCGATATCATGTAAAGCACATGCACATGCACTATGAGAAAGTGCACAACTAACACGGTGTGGGGGATGGATAGTGGGGAAACTAACAGGGTGGTTTGGAATTGTCTGCTCAGCAATCATATATGTGAGGGAAAAAATAAGTTGAGAGAGGATCTAATAAGATGGTAACCATACGAGGGTCGGGAATTTAGCATCAAATTGTTATGGGATGGGGATGGGGGCAATTTTTTCTTTTGTTTTCTTTCATTCGCGTGTATTACTTTTTATATAACTGATATTTTGCTTACAGTAAGTAGTAGATATGTTGTCCACAACCGATGTTAACGTTGTACAAAACTCCCGAAATGAATGGAGATGTTCTTCTTAAGTTAAATATTTGAACGAATATTTGAATTGAGAAACGACGAGTTCGATTTTTGGTTCTAGACCAAGAACCGAAAAATCGAATAAGAATTGAGTCTCCCTAATTTTTTTTTTCTTAAATAAACAAAATTATTTTATTTTTTCTTAATAAATTTGCTAACTAATTAATTTAGCCCAAACCAAAAATATGATTTTCATATTTCTAATTTAAAGTTCAAGTCCAACTTAATCAAATTGACATAAGTTTTACTCAAATCTCTTATTATACCCTAGTGTTGTTCTAGAGAAATCGAATTAAAAGCTTGGCTACGCCTCTCTTTATTTCTCTGAGCTCACTATCTTCCCTTTCCTATGGTTTTAAAAGTTAAATTTATAAAAACTCAACAAAAATAGGTACAAAAGATATCACGAGATTGGATTATGTTTTTTTGTAAGAGTTAAAATTGAACATATCATTAGTTGAATTAATGAACGTTGTTGTAAATATTAAAAATTTTAATTATTGTACGAAAATCAGGAACTGAATCGAACCCAAAAGGTTCTATAATTAAATTTGAATCCGACGATTCCACTTAAAATCGAATTGAACCGGACCATGTCAAGTCTCAACCGATGTGGCAACATGTGATGTTTCCACATCGACGGTTGGAAAATAAATTTAAAAATCAACTCTCGATGTGACAACACCATATATTGCAATATCAACGGGTGGACAACATAACTCATGCCCACTGTAGACAGTATATTAGTTCTACTGCTTTTTAATGGTCAAACGAAGAGCAATATTGCAAGTTTTACTTTTTAAGTAAACGTGCCTCTGAATCTTGTTCCCTCAAATAACACTAAGACATGACACAATACACAGACTTTGCTACCCTAAATGGAAGTCCTCAAAGATGTACAATAAAGCCTGGCAAATGAACATGCATCTAAATCTTCTTTACATGTAAGTAGAAGTCAAAAAACTACGGCTTCATAGATGTTACACTGTACAATATTTTCTTGATATATCTATTTTTGGTTAGGTTATTAATTATGACAATATTTCAATAAATATAGCACCAATAATGCAAGTACAGAACATATAGTTGTCATGCATATACGGTGAGATAATTATTATATTAGGTAATGAATTTAATGTCAGTAATTATTATCTGACCTACAACTGTAACTCGTGTAAATACCCTTTGAGGAAAAAAAAAAAAAAAAAAAGATGAAATAAATTTTCTACCAAACCAATCCGAATGTTGGATTTGATTTTAAATGAGTTTTGAGTTGATTGCATGATTGTTACACCCAATATTATAGAGCCTGTTTGGTAAAAAT
>CAIGRT010096066.1:0-10688 GCA_903798405.1 Fraxinus platypoda | reverse complement strand
CATTTTTCGCTATATTTGCATTCTTTTCTCCAATTCTTCATCAAACATTGAGTTTTACATACAAAATGAAATATAACACAAGTTAGGTAGTATTTTATCCAAAGAACAGTAAAATATCATTTAGAACCTCAAATAAGTTAAGAAACTACACTTATCAGAGTGCACAATACTCACGAGGAGAAACAAAAATGTGGGATATCGATGGAGATGCATTTGATACATTTGAAGATGTTGCTATGCTTGAAGTTGCTAATTTGTCTCTAGACGAACCGGAATTGGAGGNAATTTGTCTCTAGACGAACCGGAATTGGAGGCGATAGTATTTGCGGATGATAGAGATGAAGATGTTGAAGAGGTTCAAGATGAATGATGTAATTAATTTCGTTTTTACTTTTTGAACTTATGTTATTAAGAAACATGTATGAATTTAATGTCTAGTTTGGTTTCTATTTATCATTTAATTATTTATATATATGATGCAATAATTATAAAAAATTATTACTTTAGACTATCAAATTAAAATAAACTAAAAATAATAATATTTTAATTAATGTGTCGCCGACGTATCATGTTGAAACTTTTTCAAAAAAATCGCGTGTCAACGTGTCCGACACGATACGTGTCGGATACTCTTGTCCTTGTCGATGCTTCTAAGTAAATCAGCAAGTAATTGCCTTAACCAAGTGAATTATGAACATGTGGTAGACATAGCATGGTACTTTGCTTCAGTCGAAAAACGGGAGACAACACTTTGTTTTTTGGATTTCCAAGAGATGAGAGAATCTCCTAAGAAGATGCAGTAACCGATGATAGATCGCCTAGTGTCAGGGTAGGATGCCCAATCTGAATCACAGTACCATTTGAGGCTAAGGGAAGATGATGAAGAACGAAGAATTCCTTGCCCAAGACCACTTTTAAGGTATTTGAGAATTTTGTTTGCAGCAGCAAGATGAATGGTGGAAGGACGAGCCATAAACCGACTAAGAGTTTGAACACTATAACTAATGTCTAGTTTAGTTATGGTGAGATACAAGAAGTGGCCAATGAGTCTTCGATATACACTAGTATCAGATAAAGAAAAGCTAGTCCTTGTTGAGTTTATGGTTTTGTACTTTTCTTCCATAGGGATTTTGGTAGGGATGGTAAAAAAGTTCGGCGGCTCAGGCTCGGCCCTGAAAAAGCCCTATCCGGGCACGGCTCGGGCTCGGGCCAGCCCGTGTCCACATGGGCCGGCCCGTAATTAATAAAAAAATTAATAAAAAAAATTTAAAAGCTGCATGTAGGCAGCTAAGAAAGAAAAAAAATAATAAATAAATAAAAAGCGAGCCGGCTCGGCCCGCTAAGGCTCGAGTCAAAGCTCGGGCCGAGCCTTATTTTTTTTTTGGTTTGGCTCTGCTCGGCCAAAAAAGCTCGAGCCAAGCCTGAGCTTTTTTTTTCGGCTCGGCTAGGCTATGCTTGTTGACATAGCTAGATTTTGGTAACTTTAGATCCTAGTGTACCCGAGTCTGCTAGAATGTCTAAGGTGTATTTACGTTGACAAAGATGAATGCCAAGAGGAGATCTGGCTAATTCAATGCCAAGGAAATAACGTAAAGGCCCGAGGTCTTCGATTTTGAATTGTTGGTTTAAAAAATCTTTGAAAACACTAATGGAATCTAAGGAATTACTGGCCACAACAATGTCATCAACATATACTATTAAGGCCGTAAAACGTTCTCCATCAGGCCAAGTAAATAAACTATAATCTGACTTGGACTGAATGAAACCAATGGAAATAAGAAACTTGGAAAATTTAGAATACCATTGCCTAGAAGTCTGTTCAAGGCCGTAGAGACTGCGAAGCAATTTGCAAACTTGACCAGGTTTGCTTTTGTTGTATCCAGGAGGCCATTTCATGTAAATTTCCTCATTAAGCTCTCCATGAAGGAAAGCATTGTTGACGTCAAACTGTTGGAGGTGCGATCCCCTAATGGTAGCTAGAGCTAGAAGGGTTCTAACAGTGACCATTTTAACAATTGGAGAGAAAGTTTCATGGTAATCCACTCCTTTATGTTGAGTAAATCCCTTATGTACCAAGCGGGCCTTCTTCCTTTCTACTATGCCGTTTGATTAATACTTAGTTTTTGAACACATATTTACAATCAATAGTGTCCTTTCCAAATAAGAGATCAGTAACAAGCCAGGTATTATCGATCTCTAAAGCATCAAGTTCAGCTTTCATTGCCTTACACTAGTCCGGGTCTTTAACAGCTTGATTGTATGTTTGTGGATCCGTGTGTGAGAAAATAGAAGAAGTGAAAGCCGAGTAAGTTGGTGATAGCGATGATAATAAAGTGATTGTGTTAAAAGGAAATGACATATCTGATTGTGCAAAAACCTTGGACACAAATTGAGTAGGTGAATTGAGGGAAACTTGTTGACAGTGGAAATCTTGAAGGTATTGAAGAGCTCTTCGAATCCCGATCGATCTTCTGAGTGTTGGTTCAATTGGAAGCTCAGGTGAGGAACTAGTGGGAGATCCATTAGGAGTGGCAGACTCTGAATGTGTAAGAGAAGAAGGAGATGAAGGAAGGGAATAAGATGTAGTTATTGGATCAATAAAAGGAGTTTGAGGAAGAGAGGGAATATTGGGTGAGGGACCTATGGTCTGGGAGAAATCAGTAGAAGGGATGAGAGGATCTGGATTGGTTGTGGTATTTATTTGAAATGGGAAATGTGTTTCATGGAAAATAACATCATGAGATATAAAGATTGATTGTGTGTCAAAGTCTAAGGGTCCGTTTGATTGCAAAAATGAAATTTTGGTGGAAAGAAAATGAATTCTAGAGAATTTAATTGCTTAGAATTGTTTTCCTGGGAATTGTCAATTAATTGTGTTTGATTAGTATAATTTTTCACGTGGAAAATATTGAAATTTTGGATCTTTTGGTGTTCGTTTGATTTTGTTTTACATGAAAATTGTCCATTAAAGAGATATAATTTGTTACAATTGGGGATATAATTTGTTTCTATTGAGCAAAAAAATAAAAAATAAAATAATAATAATAATAATAATAATAATAATAATAATAATAATAATATGATATAATTTGTTACAATTTAGGATAAAATTTGTTTCCATTGTTAAAAAAAAGGTGGAAAACCATTTTCTCAACAAAGTGGTGGGAAAACAAACTCAATGAAAACCAAGAAAAGTGGGTCATGTGGGAGGTTGGGGGGAAAATCATTTGCCAAAAAAATTTTGCCCATCAAACAAGCAAAAAGTTGGAACTTCTATGGAAAAAAGTGCATATCAAACAGGGCCAAAGAGTTTGTAACCTTTCACACCGAAAGGATATCCAAGAAAAACACATTTTCTTCCTTAAGGGTCAAGTTTCTTTCGATCTCTAGATAAAGTGGAGGCAAAACATAAGCAACCAAAAATTTTCATGTGAAAGTATGATGATTTCTTGTTGAATAACAACTCAAAAGGAGTTTTGTTTGATATTAAACGTGATGGAATGTGGTTAATTATGTATACTGTGGTTAAAACACGATCATTCCAAAATTTTGCAGAAAGGCTTGAATTTTAAGAGCTCGAGCTATGTTCAAGAGGTGCTAGTGCTTTCTCTCAACAATTCCATTTTGTTGGGGGATCTCAATACAACTTCTATAATGGATGATGCCTTTTTTTATTGAAGAAATCTTTCATTTGAAATTCTAGGTCATTCTCGCTTCGGACGATCTTAATCTTAGCACCAAATTGTGTTTCTGCTAGGTTATAGAATGCTTCTAAACAAGTTCTAGTGTCAGATTTTGCCTTAAGAAGACAAAAGCCAAGTGCTTTTAGAAAAATCGTCCACAACTGTTAAAAAGTACTTGGATCCATCATAAGCTTCTTTAGAACTTGGTCCCCTAATGTCTCAATGTTAAAAAATTTGCTTAGTTTTATGAGTGTTGACAGGAAATGGAAGTCTATGTTGCTTTGCAAGTGGACATATACAACAAGGAACATTGCTAATGCGAAATTAGTAATTCTTAACAATGGATCAGAAATTAAATTCAACTTTGAGAAAGGTGTATGGCCAAGTCAAAAGTACCATAGTTCGGGAGCAAAGGGATTACTAAAAGTAGAAACAAACATGTTCTTATGTAAAGAAAAACGATAGACCAAGGCTGTTGGAGACACTTCAGTAACCAGCAAGTGATCAAGCCATTTCTCATTTCACCCATGCCAATCATGGTCCAAGATGAAAGGTCCCGGATGAGCAATAGAGAGTTAGCTAACTGTTTAGCAGAAATCAGGTTGAAGTTAAATGAGGGTACGCATAGGACATCTTCAAGATGAGATTGTTTGTGATCGTAGCTGTGCCTATATAACTGACAGGTGCCGTGTTTCCATTAGGTGGATTGACTGTGCATGAAACTTGAGATGTAATGGACGTAAAGAATGAGGTGCCGTGTTCTCTTCTTGTTGTTTCATAGAAAAGATCTTATTCACGGGAGGTAATGGGTCTAGTATCATAAGTTGGTCTCGGATGTTACTGTAGGATTCATTGAGACCCATTAAAAATTGAATTACACAATCTCGTTGGTACCTATCCAGTATAATTTTAAGCTTACCACAGCTACAGTCTGGAAGTGGATAGTGACTTTAACTTGCCATAGTAGATACTTATAGGATCTTGGACTTGCTGTACTGCTAAAGCTTTCTGTAATTAGAAGATACGAGGCCCATTCTGCTGGGTGAATCGATCCTTCAACTCAGCCCAGATTTCTAAAGCATCTTCCACCAGAGCTGTGCTTGATTTCAAGGTCTGGCTGATTGATCATTGCATCGATCCCACGCATCAAAGAGTAGGTCATCAATGTCCTTAGGCTTAACCAATGTACCATTGACAAAACCGAGCTTATTTTTAGCTCGAAGCGCTCGACACATGGCCCTGGACCAGGTGGTATATTTATCATTTCAGTTGGAGAGAAAAGCTACTGTATTCTCATTTCAGTTGAATTGATATGTTTTACAGGAAGCTGTGCATATATATAGAAAAAGAATGCTGTACATAATGGAATAAAGAATATACAGGTGGCAAAACAAAAAAATAATTGATTCTAGAATCTTCAGCAAGAATAACCAACTGAGCAATTACAAAAATGTCTATGAGGGGCTTTCCAGGGAATTGATCACAGCTGTGTTTGAACAGTTAGATTTGTCAATTTGAAGCTCCAAATGCTGATCATCATGTTCCAATATTTATCATGTTAATAAAAGTATAGCGAGTACTCATTTGTACAACTGTTTGACAGACAAAAGATTGTAGAAGTCAATGTAAAGTATGACAATTAATAATTTATCAAGATGTTGTATTCCATACTCATTTTCGAGATAAGCATATATTCCCTAGAGTAAAAGAATTGTGCAAGTGCTCCTCATGCAGTCTATCCCTTCAACCACCGGTCCATGGCTTGCATAATGCTTCGGGGTTAAAAATACTGTTAGCTACTCAACTTATAACTTCGCTTCTTCCCCTTTTTTCCCAAAATAGTCACTAGACAATGATAAATATTTCACTTAAAATCACGTGTCTAATTCAGTTTCGACCATTACGATAATATTTTGAAGGCAAATTATAGGACACAAATTGGGAAAGAAACTATGTGCAAGTATCACGCCAGTACACGTCACTGAACAACTGAGTAGAGAAGCTAAGTAATGAGGCTAAAATTATTCTTGGCACTCGGGATAAAATGACAAGATCCACACTTTACCTCCCGAAGAAGAGCACTACATCAGGGTAGACGAGAGAATTGGACGTTAAAATAGAATTCCTTTTTAACCCAAGGATCATTTTCTGAGCATTACATAACCACCCCCAACAGCATCACAAACAACTGCACCCATTCCAATAAGACATTTATCAACACGCACAGTGCATCCACATTAAGTTTAAACAAACCAGAAGCAGGACGACTCCATTTAGTCTGCCACCCTCCTTAAGGGACTTGTAAGCTCAGCCAAACATGCTAATCAGGCATGCCATCTCATAATCAATTTCCAACTTCCACATCTATCAGAGAATATCGTACAAAATTGAAAGGTAGAATCACATAAAACTTTCATCTACAACAGTAAATTTAGTCAACAACCCATCCAGTTCTTGCATTACAGCCTGATAATGTTCTTTAGACTGTGCCCCTTCTTCAACAACTTGAATGCCTTGTCTACACAAAAGATTATACCATTGAACAGGACCATCCACATCAGAATCACTGAGTCCATTATCTATGTGGAAACTGCGCTTATAGTCTTTACTCCACCGTCGCAGAATGTATTCTGAAGGGATTTCTTCTACACCATTATAATTCAAGACATTCAAGGCATGCCGGCATAAATAACCTTTCAAATTGAACAAACTACAAATGCAACGTATTTCCATTTGAGTTGTCTCATACAGAACCTCATAATGCCTAACCTCCTTCTCATTTCCCTCAACCTCGATCCTTTCTTTGACGACAAATGTCAGTATTGGTCCATTAGCATTCACTTGCCTTGTGTTAAAGCAAGAATACATCCCCTCAACTTCAATTTGGAATTTATTAAATATTTCCTTTGTATAAACCTTGGAGAGCTGCAATTCAAAATTGCATTTTGTTTTTAACTCAAAGCATGAGTTTCTAGACTCAAAATCTCCCATTGCTTCTTTCAAATGCTTCCTTTGAAGAGCTAGATCATACTTATCAAGAAATTCCTTGAAAGATGTGTGCTTATGTACAAAACCATCAAAATAGGCACTCAACCCTTCGCGCTCGTTCATTGGGATCATTCCCACAAAAGAAGTGTCTTTGAGGTAAACCGGCACCCACCTTTCTCGGTCTTCATATAGTGATTGAAGCCATTTATTTTCCATGAGGCCATGTTGACTAATCATGTCCCCCCAGGAAGTTTCAAACTCAGCTATCCTCAAGGAATCATAAACTGCTTTATTCAGTTGCCTTTTTATTGTTTCATATCCTTTTAATCCACCCAACTTCTCAGGAACACGATGCATAATATAGGAGGAACAATAGCAATGACAAGCTTGGGGGAAAACTTCAGAAACCGCTACCCGTAAGGGTTTGGACTGCTCAGTAATAATAACTCGTGGATACTGCCCCAACATACATGTAAGCCATGCCTTAAGCATCCAAATAAAATACTCCACCGACTCCTGTCCAAGGAAGCCACATCCCAACAAGACGGATTGTCCGTGCTGGTTTACACCCACGAACGAAAGCAGAGGTACTTCGTACTTGTTTGACAAGCTGCTTGTGTCGATTGCAACTGTGTCAGAGAAGTAAGTATATGCAATCCTTGACCTAGCATCCGCCCAGAACACATTTCTCAAGTGCCCCTCATCATCAAGATCCATCAAATAAAAGAAGTTAGTATTTGTCAGCTTCATACGACAAAAGTAGTTATAGACTGCATGTGCATCCCCTTCTTTGAGTTCTAGATGCTTAGAGTGATCAACAGGTGTTTGACCATCTCTACCATCTGTCTTGATGTGTCCACTACATGAAGCGTCTATAACAGCTGTCTGGTATAACTTAATAGTCTGTATTTCTTTGACAGGTTCAGACTGCTGTGCTTTCTTGGAAGCGAGAAACATCTTTTTGTGCGACTTATAAAAACGTTTGATCTCTGGGTTCACTGGATGGTTGTGTTCGAGCTCAACTTCTACTATTCTCCACCTTTTGGCATCCACAAGCTTTATGATTGTCATTGCAGGACACCCTGTTCTTGTTTCTGGCCTTGGATTGTTTGCTTCACTTTTTTTCTTGAAACCTGCACTGCTGCAGCTGAGTTTTGCTCTATACCTCTCCCTTCTTTTTGATCGGAACCATGAGTTGCTCACTCTGATGCCAAATCCTTGATCCTTGGCATAGACATTGTAGAAGTCATAAGCTTCCTCAAAAGACTCGAACTCCAAACCGATCGTGGGAGGCAAAGGTTCTTTTTTAAACTGTGATTTGTGAACTTCATTGTCATATTCAGGCGTGGCACAGTCTCCATCTTCGAAATCTTCACCCTCCCCAAAAATTGGCTCACTGTTGAGAGACACCGCTTCCATCTAAGACAAAATTAGAAGGGAAAAATCATGAAAAGTAGAAAACTGGAAAAGAGAAGCAAACCTACTAGCATAAGAAACAAATACATAAAAGATTATATAAAAATTGAATAAATTCCTCATTTTCACTTTTCATTACATGTGATACAAGAGCATGGCTAAGGCAGAGCCAAGATTTTGGAGTTGTGGGGGCCAATGAAGTGCAAGATATAAAAATGTTATCGATGCTACCAATATTAATATATCATATCACACAGCATTGTGTAATTTTTACATAAATTCCAACACGAGTTAAAAAAAAAAAATATCTTTATCAACAAAAGTATAATTACTGCACTAATAATTAGGCTCACTTACATTTAGGCATTCATAGATGCTCACTTGCTTGAGTAATTGAGTTTTGTTCCGGTCTCAGTTTCTTTTTTAAGAAATTTTCTCCATATCTAACCAAATAACAAATCATTAGGGTTCAAGGAATAAAAAGCTAATACAAAACAATAGTTAAAAGTAGTAAACATTTTCAGCTAACTATATGACAAAATAGACCAAACTTTTCTAATCAATTAATGGCATACTCAAATGAAAACTTCTTAGAAAACCGTGAAAACAGGATCTACTATTGAGAAACACAAGGGGGGGGGGGGGGGGGGGGGGGGGGGGGGGGGGGGGGGGGGGGGGGGGGGGGGGGGGGGGGGGGGGGGGGGGGGGGGGGGGGGGGGGGAGGGTGGGGAGAGGAAGAAGGAGGAAAGGGGTTTTTAATTTTAATTATTTGATTTTGGTTATTTTNGGGGGGTGATTCCGGCCTCTGGATTCTTCATGATCAGAATACTAAAATGAAGGGTAGAACATGACTAAAAAAATCAAAAGCAATCAAAATATTCAAGAAACCAAACTTCAGGAAAAGACAAATAAACAAAACCCATAATGATTTTCACACACACACAATTATCAGTTCTCAGTTTTAGCAATTTAGTTGAAGACAGTGCAACCAAATTATGACTGTTATACACATAATTATCACAATTAAAACATAAACTCTAAAAGATATCAAAATGACGAGCAAAAGAACAAAAGAAGATAGATTAACTGAAATTTAGCAGCCTCAAGAAAAACCCACGCTATCTGCTCGTCGATTGGTAGCCTAAAAACTCCAGATTTCAGATTGTTTTGCTGTGAAAACATGAAAGGAAGAGACAAAGGGTGAGTAATTGACTAATTGCTGTGGAAATGTGTGTGTGAGAGAGTGACGTATTCGAATTCGGAGGTTTTTGTCCCTATTTAACCCCTAAATTTGAGAATTTGACATTTTAAGTAGAATTTATTAGACTACTGCTACCAAAACAATTTATTATGCACTTGTTTGGGCCTCGTTATCGGGGGAAAATGCATTTTTAAATAGTTACAATTTGTCGTAAAACAAAAACAAAGAATTACGTTTAAGACCCTCGCTTGATGGCCATTATTAAAAAAATTTGATGTTTTAAATAGTAATTTTTTGGAGAATGTGTGATTAAAAAATAAGAAAAAAAAATTTGAATTTACGTGTAATATTATTTTATTGAAAAATGTGTGGTAGAAAAGAAGAGAGAGAAAAATGTATTTTAAAAATAATAGGATCAAACAAGTGCATCTATCTTTCTGCTTTTTAAAAAAAAAATTATATTATATTTTTAACTTTACGTAACTTTGGCAAGAATATAATCAAATAAAATATATCACTCTAAATTTATCAACTAATGTTTACCATTTGCTTAAAGAGGAAAGAAACATCGTCAATTGTTATTCCTCGAGGCAAGGCTGAAAGAGAGACCAGAAAGCAGGATCTTGGCATCGAGCTGTCGAGAGAGATCTTATATAAGCAAGTCTCTCTACATAACATCGATTCAGCTTACAACTCTCAACTAACCTCCATCTTACCATACCAATCAATCTGATAATAACTCACCAGAAAATCTTTCGAGAAGCCTAAACAGACTAATAAAGGTATAGGATTTTTTTCCTGGAGAGAGGACGACAAGAATTTCTTTTCCAACTTCTTCTTCAATTGGAGCATCTAAATACGAGCCTTGTTCAACTGTGTCGGATGAGCTTCTCCCAATTATGTTTGATAATAGAATAAGACGGTTTGCTCTGATCAAGACTTCACTTTTTGCTATGTCTATGGAGCGTATGAATTTCCTAGTTATAAGTTCCTCTTTGGTTACTTCTTTTATTCCATTACCGATTGCTTCTAGCAGTGAATAATAGTTAAATCATTAAATATTTTCGATCTTTTATATATATTTTTGATTTTATTTAATTTTGGCAATTCTATAGGGAGCATCTCGTTTAAGTACGCAATTTATCTCACGTCCCAAGATTTCTTCATCTGCTAAGAGATACAGTACACAAATTTTTATTAAACTTTGTGGGCATGTTTGACTTTCATTTTCTACGTAGAATATATTTTGAAATAATAGATTGATAAAAATGTACAGTTAAAAAATAAGGAAAAAATTTGAATTTGTTGTAAATAGTAAATTTATAGTGAATGACAATTGTATCCTTGCAGTCCTAGAAATTATTATCATTGTATCCATAATCCTGCCCTATAAATATAGG
>CAIGRT010096064.1:0-16442 GCA_903798405.1 Fraxinus platypoda | reverse complement strand
AAAAAAAAAAAAAAACCAAAATATTGCACAGATTTACAAAATTAGTCCGTCAGTTGCCATTTAAACACTCCCCAGTCTCTATAAATAAATATAGGCTCTTCGCTCCATTTGTGCCATTCGTAGATCTCGACAATTTCCCTCCCTTTTCCAATTACTCAACCAATAAGGTGCGATCTAGATCTTGTTTCTGCTAATTTTGATTATATCTGTCAAGATTTAATTTTGTGATTCATGTTTTGTCATTTGAGTTGAGAATAATTCGTTTGTTTGATTACTAACTAGAATGTAAGATCACGTCGAAAAGGAGAATTCTGTGATTTTTTTTGTCTTCGTATTGAAACGCTCGTTTGCTGATTTTTTTTTTTTTTAAATTTTTTTTTTACTTTATTTCCATCGTGTTTAAGAATTTTCTGTTGTGATCTGATAGATTTTAGTTTTACTAATTAATATAATCGTTAGATCAGAGCTTATGACAACTCTATTAACTGTTCATCGCTTTAGTTTTCTGGAAAAAGCTGATTTGCTGAATTCACAGCTAATTCGTTGAGAGATCAGATCTTTTGATCATTACTTCGAAGCTTTTGGTATTGGATGTCTACTGTTGTGATCTGATAGCGAATATTAGCACATCAGGGAAAATTGGCTTGTCTGTTTATCATGTGACCAGATTTGTTGAAAATGCTGTATGGTATATTATGATAACCATTTTGAATCTTTTCATTCAGTGATTCAATTCTATGATTTTGTTTGCTAAAAGATTTATTATTTAGTAAGTAATTCAAAATACTAGCTGAAATGCGTTACTGCTTCTCTTAGAGATTGAGTTATCATTTGAATTTTTATTTTGAAAAAAAGTATCATATCTGGTTGATTCTGAGTTTTAAGCCTGCCTTTTCTGAAAGATTCGACTGTCCATTCAATTTTAATTATTTGTTTCTACAGTAATGTGTCTGATCTTTAACATTTCTGTTTCTTTTAATGTTCTATTTGTTCTGGTCACTTTTAAACCAAAAATTATGTAAAGATTAAAAATTTCCTTCAAGTTTAAGCATATTTGCTAAATGTGTCTCCAAGAGACTCTTTATTTATAAATAGCATTGCATTATAGAGAATATCTATAAATTCAGAGAGTCAACAATTTTATTCACTCCAAAAATTCTATCTATTTTGGCTCTTCATTTTAATTTTCTCGAGAAAGATTTATTGATTTCTTCTTATATTTTATTTTAAAGCCACGAGCTCGGCTCGGCTCGTGGCTCGTGGGCGAGCTCGGCTCGGCCCACGAGCCGGCTCGGCTTGTGAGCTCGTTAATTTTTTTTATTTTTTATTTTTTTTTAAGCTTTACTTAGTTTTTTTTTAATTTTTTTAATGTTTTTTACACAAGCCCACGGCGCGCTGGCCTCCATAACGGCTCGTGCTTGGGCTCGTCTTTTGACGAGCCTGAGTGGCTCTTGGGTCGCTATAGTACGAGCCGAGCGGCCGAGCCGCTCGGCTCGATTGCCCCCACTATCAATGGCCAATTAAGTTAAACGTGCTTTGAATAATTTAAGAAGTGCAAGCTGTGACTTATTAATTGCAATCATTGTACATTAAAAATAGAGAATGAGTTTGATTCTCTTAATTTGGAGAGTCAAATTCATTCTCTTGCTCTTAGAGAGTCTTTAAAAGTGAGATGTTCTTTATTTTAAAGAGTTAAACTTTAAAATTAGGCTCCAATAGACTTTTTAGTTTAATTTTTAAAATAGAGAGATTTGGAGAGCCAAACTCTCTCTCTCTTTGAATTTTATCAAGATTTCAGTTAATAAAATTGCAAGTTTCAATGTTCCACTGCTCAAATTATTATATTATATTGAATATTTTATCTATTGACATCTAAAAAACTATATTAATTTAATTTAAAAAAAAAAAAAAAGTATATACAAACTTTACTCTTTAAATTTAAAGATGCTTTCTATTATGATCAAAATGCTTTTTAAAAAATAAAGAGTCCCTCGAAGATGATCTAAGAATTATATTGCACTTTGATCTAATAGCAATGTCGATATTATTTCTTGATGCTAATAGTTACCACACTTGGGGTATACCTTATAGACGTGCTCGGGACACATTCAGGATACACTAGGACATGTTGGGAGTTGTGGGTTGCACGAAAACAAAAATGAAGAACGACACAGGACACGGCACAACACGGCACGAGGAAACATTATTTCTGGAAAAAGTAGGATATATAATATTGCACAAACATTATTTCCGAAACCTATTTAATATAAATTAAACGAACATATCACTACAATCAGCATAATCTAACTACAAATTTTTAACATATAATCATTGTCATCTTAAATAAATTCCTAAATGAAATCAACTGGAAAGTGGCACAAAACTTTTCTATAGAATCGATAAGTTTACCAAGGACGGCCAACACTAGAGTTAGAAAATCTAGGTTTAATTCTTTCACTATAATACTTAAAGCTCGTAGTTAAGTTAACTTTTATTAGAGCCCGTAATTAAGGGTTTTTTTTTTCTTGGTAGTGGTTCTGAATTATACATGAAAAGTTTCCTAAAAAGTTTTCCTAGAGTTTCTATAGAGTTCCCAAAATTCATTAAAAAGTGGGAAATTTTGCGAGTCCTCGAAACGTTTCTCCAGGGTTATCAAAATGAAACACTTGTGATTTAGAAGTTTCCGTGCATCCTAGGTTTGAATAACCGAAGGACACTTTGAGACTAACATGCAATTTTAGAACCACAAATGGTTCTAACTTCTGCATTACAAAGTTTTGGGTGGAAGCAAGACAAATATCGGAAAAAATGGTTTAAATGGCTAGAAGAAAAAGAATAGTAAAGAGAGTACCACCCAAGGGTTCATAATGCTCATGACTTCTATTAATGTTCGGCCACTTCTAAAGTTACATTTTGAATTACATGAATTCTTTTTTAATCTTATTAAGTAACTCGATTCAAAAATACATTCAACCTGTCCAAGCATCTTACAGGCCTACTATTAGTACAGAGTCATGTTCACGTCTTTGTCCGTGTCCTACTCCAAGCTTCTTAAGCTAATAGTTCTACTTTATCTGCTGCATGATCTTAAGCTTTAAACTATGTGCTATATGTGGTCCAAAATTTGTTTTCTTTTTTCAAAAACTCAGTGATAAATGTTATATTATTCTATTGTTAGTGTTTTATAAAATATTTATTTTGTTGATTGCACTTGCATTTCACATTAGATTTGTCATGTTTGCCAGTTATGGTCCTGTAATGGGTGTGTTGCAAGATAAGATGATTCATGGAGTTAATATATGGTTAGTGGTTGTAGGATTTTAGGAAGTGATGGATATCTATATTAGAGGTTGTCTTTAAAGAATTTCGAGCATATACCCACTGATCTTTGAAGTCCTACAAATATGAGAATTGACATGTGCTAGGCCTCTATTGCAAAAGATCCTTTGGCAGCGTTTCTTTTTCTTTTTTATTTTTTCTTCGGCTGGTCAGTTTTATGCATTTATGGAAGATTTATATTACTTGAATTTCAGATGTTAGTGCAGTTCATTTCAAAAATTTGTGCAGCAAAAATTGAGAATGAAATGAAAATGTTAGTCTAACTGCCTTAGTATTCATGGGCTGTGTGCAGATAAAGTTAGAACACAACTTAATACGCACTCATGGGAACTGTCGTTGATGCTGCAAACAAGGTATTTTTTTTATTTTTTATTTATCTTATTTCACCATTATTTTTGGTGTTTTTACAGATTTCAGCCTGATAATATGCTTAAGCACTGTAATACCTCTCTAAATTTCTGGTCAAGCATTATATACCTAAATTAGTTCCCAATTTTTAGAAATATGTAATGTGGTCTTTTAAAAGCTGTTTATGGTTCTAAAGTCGATATTCCTTCTGTTTCTCTTATTTTTTCTTAAGAAAGAAAGATGTCATTGACTTTTTAAGTTTATAACCTTGAAGCTATTTTTCTAGATAAGGTGGTTTGAATATCTCTGGTCATCAAGGGAAAACATACATCAGAACATTTCGTTAATTATACATTTCCAGTTAATTAAATTTTGGATTTGGCCAAGCTAAAAAAATTGACTTCTCAAGTTTGATAAAAGCTAGACTACTTGGTTAGTTGATCTTTGGATTTGATTGTAATTATTGTTACAAAATAACATAAATCCATAGAGGTGTTCTTCTAAGTTTGTGCTAAGAAGCATGGATTCGGTTACGATACAAGGGTACACAAATACAACATTTTAAAAAAGAATTAGGATACACAGATTTGTATGTATATATATATATACACACATATATGTGTGTATAGTTGTTAATTATTGATGTATTAAAAGTTTTAAAACTATTATGTATATCTAATAATAAAATATAATTGTCTCGGGATAAGGATAGCAAGCTTGTATGGAATCTTATCCCTGGATGTATTATTTGGTGTGTGTGGAGAGAAATGAACAATCGATGTTTTGAAGACCAAACACGGACCACAGAGCAAATTAGAGAATTCTTTTATCTGACTTTGTATAATTGGTTTAATGCCGCGACTAGTAATCCTATAGAGGAGCTGCCTAACTTCATGTTTTTTCTTTCTTGTTTAAGTTGATAATACACTTCCTGTATATTCTTCTTTGATTAATAAAATTGTTTGATTACCTACCAAAAATAAAATATAATTGTCAATTATTAACACGTTTTTACATGTATTAAAAGTTCTAATACTAATGTCTATTTCCAATAATAAAACTATAGTTGTCAATTAATTTAAAATTTTAGTTGTCAATTATTTAATACTATATATGTTTTCAATAATAGGCGTATATTTGTAGTTATCTATTATTTTATAACACATTTACTTTGTTTGAAATTGTTAATTAATAAACATTATCTATTTTCAATAAGTTATTGATAATAACAATAGTTATCTATTACAAAAAAACTGTCATCTACTATTAATAATAATAAGTTTTAGAAGAGTTATAACCAATAAAACTCATCTTGTTCACATATCCTATCGTGTCCAATACGTATCAAAAATGTAAAAAATATAAAATAATTAAAAACACGTATCATATACGTATTAGAGCGTGTCTAAGTGTATCCAAACTTGGATACGTATCGGACACAGGTACGCAATAAGTTTACACGTATCCTTGCTTCTTAGAGTTTGTGACACATTATAAGAGCAGTCAAAGAAATAAGGTAATTTTGGATAGTTATGCTTCTATCTTGTTCCTCGAGTAAGATACAAGATGGGTGTTCAAGGATACCCATGTCTAAAATCTACAATTTAGAGCTCAAATTACAGTAAGAAATAATGCACTGGCATATAGGTTGGGTGCTAAAACACCGGTCTTAATACTTGAGGATATAGTATAATAATAATTTAAGGTATAATAATAATTTAAGGTTTCTTACTCCTGACTCTTTTGGGACTTGATTTTGTTCCCAAGGACTTCTAGTAAGACTCCGGACAACATCTATAGGCCTAGGCCTAGTACTTTTCAAAATTATGAAATATCTTGAAATCTGATAGTACAGTTCGAATTAACTAGTCTAGCAATAGATTGACTCAAGTAAAATGAAGCACGTACTTTCTTTAAAACCCAGAAGATCTCATGGTCATGAATTACAATGTTGTAGACTTGCATATAACTTAATGGTTGTTTAGTCACTAATTTAGCACTATGAGTTGGTCTTCCCTGCAAAATTCGTTTGGATACTTATTTCACCATCTAGGTTTAACTAAGATAAGCAGTGACTTGTATAAATGTGCACGAAGGATATGCTTGTGCAGATTTCGAGAACTTATTTTCTTTAGAGTATTAATTTGATGCAGTAACACTGCAGGAAGCAAATGGAAGCGTACCAACTAA
Source organism: Fraxinus platypoda (assembly GCA_903798405.1). Classification (NCBI taxonomy): domain Eukaryota; kingdom Viridiplantae; phylum Streptophyta; class Magnoliopsida; order Lamiales; family Oleaceae; genus Fraxinus; species Fraxinus platypoda. The sequence continues at coordinate 10,565 of CAIGRT010096064.1, read as the reverse complement.
GAAGAAAGTTACAGTTGTTTTTGTCCTAGGTGAGTGCTCCATTTTCAAATTGTGGTATCTGAATATGTATCACCATCATTCATGAGTCTGCCTTCCAGGATGTCAATCAAGTTATTGATATTCTTTTTTGTCTTGTGGATACGGGTAATAATAATGATAATAATAATAAAGCAGTATTGGATGTGAAAATTACCGTGTTGTATTTTCCTAAGTCGGTGTCCTACATGCTGTTTCCTTCATATTTTATTTAGCCCTTGTTTGATTCACATTCTTGAAAAATGCATTCTTCCTCTACTCATTTTCAACCACACATTCATCAATAAAATAATATTATACGTAAATCCAAAACTTTTCCTTATTTTTTAACCACATATTTTCTATCACATCACTTGAAACAATGCGTTCTTTTCTCCACAACGTGTATCAAACACAGCCTTAGATTAATTTCAAACACTCTGATAACGTTAATTTTTAACCAATAAACTGGAGCAGGTGGCCCTGGCAGTGGTAAGGGAACTCAGTGTGCAAATATTGTAGAACACTTTGGATACACCCATCTCAGTGCTGGTGATCTTCTCCGTGCAGAAATAAAATCTGGTTCTGAAAATGGGTACATCCTCGCTGTACTAAAATTCTATTAACATGCTTTAGCTCTTCGAAAAGAAATACATTACAACTAATTTTTTCTTCATCCCTGATCAATTCTCTTTATATTCTTTGTACAAAATAAGTTCTTGGTTATCTTGTTCTCTTGTATTGTGGATCAAGTAATTGTCTCGGTCAATCGAGGTTGATTTTCCGAGATGTGAAGTGTAATAAATCCATGGTCATCTGCGTATTGATTTTGAATTCAAGTAAAATCACTATAGAAAACTAGTATGAATGTATTATTTTTCAAACATCGAGGCTTCATGGAACATGTCAAGATTCTCCTTTTCAAATATTTTATTAGTCTTATTCATTATTGACCTGTGATATATAGGACAATGATTCAGAACATGATTAAGGAGGGAAAAATTGTACCATCAGAGGTGACAATTAAGCTACTCCAACGAGCAATGCAGGAAAATGGCAACGACAAATTTCTTATAGATGGCTTCCCTCGTAATGAGGAGAACCGTGCTAACTTTGAGTCTGTTGTAAGTCTTTCTATTTATCCTCTCCTTCCACCCTCAGTTTTCGTTAAAATCATAATTTTATATCTTCTTTTTGCTTGTTTTTACATATTTTATGCATTTAATGGAATATGGTTTCTTTTTTCCAATATTTTTTAAGGCCTACAGACTCCTAATTGCATTGTGGATTCTAGAGAGAGGCATTTAATATATCATATGTATTGTTCACCAATTTCAGGGTTTATTGACTATCTTAATTTTTGCAGACTGGAATTGAGCCAGAATTTGTGCTTTTCTTTGATTGTTCAGAAGAAGAAATGGAGAAACGCCTGTTGAACAGGAACCAGGTTAATGTCTTTCTTTTCTCTCTTAATCTAAAATTTCTGTTGACTTCCCATTTCTCCGCAGTTTTCATGTGATATCTTTCCTTTGCATTTTTATTTACTCTTTCTTCTTCGTTTTCCTTTCTTTTTGTATCTTGAAGGGTAGAGAAGATGATAACATTGAGACAATAAGGAAGCGATTTAAGGTTTACATGGAATCCAGTCTTCCCGTGATTGAATATTACGACTCCAAAGGGAAGGTTCGAAAGGTAATAAGATTATTTTTCATCAAGATTCCTCCTTTCAATTCCCACCCTATATGGGGATTCTTTTAGGCCAAAAAAGGGTTGAGATGGAAATTGATATTGCGTTTGATTTTAGATTGATGCTGCACAACCCATTGAAGAAGTTTTCGAGGCAGTCAAAGCTGTTTTTACCCCATCAACTGACAAGGTAAAGCTCCGTAACATTACTTCCAAGGGAATGTAATAGGGAATACGAAATTGGGAAATGGTGCAAGTATCAATGCGCGTATTGCCTTAATGGCAGAATTTATTTCGTAGTGTAGCAAGAAATCAATTGTTTTATTAGTCAGATTATTTTATTCATTTAGGTTATGCTCGTAAATTGATCTTATCTTTTGTTTTCAACTCCGTATTGATTCATCAATTTGAGGATAGGAAGAAATAGTTTGATTACAATAAAAAGACACCTTCGTGGAAATGGCATATACTGCTACCATCCCCAGTCTCAGCCTTTTCAGGCTTCCTATGTTTGTCAAGTCAGAATCTAATACAAATTTCCTTCATGGTTTGTCATAGGTTGATGCTTAAAGATTCAAGCCTTATCCAAAATATCACACCAGATTGGTGTGTCTAGGTAATGGCTTAGTCCAAACACTTGCATTTGTACTGGAATTACTGCCAATTATATATCAACGTCGTATGGTAAGGACGTTTGCTCACATTCTATAGTTTTTCTTGTGCAGATGGTTTAATATTTTGATCAGAATATCAGGACGTTCATTTACTTCATCAATTTGTAGTTTACATAGAAAATTCACATTTGAGGATGTTGCCTCAGTATTGTTATTATATGAGCGACTTCTCCTAATAAGATTTAAGTACTTCTACAGTAAATTTCCGTCTCTCATGTGACTCCTTAGTTTGGATCTGTGCATGGTTACCTTTTTCCCATGATTTTCTGCAGGGCTTTTGGTTGCGAAATCTGAAAAAGTGCCCATCTATTATAATTAAGAAAATAAAATAGTAGATGGGCTAATGGATTAATTTTCTGAAATGAACAAAAAATTTAAAATTGGTCCAATTTTTCTTCACATTGGGTTGAAGAAGAGGAATATTTTTGTTAACATTATGGGATGCTGTCTGTTCACCCAATGCTTGGAAACCCTTTGGGCTGGACCTGATCTTATGCGATAGTAATCTTAAAATTCATTACACCCAATGCTTGGAAACCATTTCAAAAACAGATAGCCTATGAAAGGAGCAGAAGGAACAAAAATCAGTTTTGTTGATGGATTGAACATTTTCTTGAATTGGCTCAGACCGGCATTTGGCTGTAGGAAGAAACAGTGTAGCTAGTTGACGCGAGTTTTCTCGTCGATGGTTTGACGGCCATTGAAAAAGTCTTGCAGGAGCCTTCAGTAATTGGAAGAAATAATAGAATCTTTGGTATATGAACAATAGCAAATCATTAAGTTCAAAAACAAATGAAAGATGTGTAAAAAAAAAAAACTCTTATTTTTCCGACATGCCCTGTAAAATTTGATGCAATTTTCCTTTCATTTGTGTAATAAACTCATCATACAAGGCTGGATCCAGCACTAGCATGAAAGACGTAGAGTAGTACTTTGAAACAAGAAACACTGCATACCTAATTTGCTTCAATTTTTTGGAGCAAGAGTGTACATAAATAAAGACATAATGATCACATAGCTTAAATCTGTTTTGGTTGGTCAAAGATCAGAAGACAAGAAGACATGCATAGTCTTGATCCTAAAGATCGATTCCAGAACACCTAATCTTGATCCTACTAGCTAAATGTCTTTGATCATGGCTACATTTTATACCATCTTTTTCGACAATCTCAAACAAACAAGGAGATGAAGGGGAATTGTTAAACAGCTCTGTAAAACAAAGATGAACTAGCTAGAAAACACAACCCCTACCTGTCCATATCCTCATTAAATTGGCAAAATTTACATTACATTAAGCTAGCCTAGAGATATATGGAAGTAGTAGCTCAAATCCCAGAATTCTTAAGCGTAAAAAGTCAAACAAATATGATGTCGTTCTCCTGGATGGTATCAAGAATGATAGCAAGTCTACCCTCGATCCGTTCATTCTTGTTGGGCTCATATGACATTGCAAACACGTCAGCTTCCTTTGACCGCTCAGCAATCAGCTTTCCTATTACACGACACGCATCATTGTCTGTGAGGGATGGTAATGTGTTTCTGAGATCCCTAGAATTTGTTGTAGCCACCGATATCACTTTGCTGGTTGCTCGATGCATGACTTTTGCATGGATAAATCTTTTGGAAAAGAAGATGTTCAATAGAAATGGTCTCATATACATATCTGTCCTTTGTTTCCATGATTTTCGGTTAGGCCTCTTAGCAGCTTCACTACGAGACCTCCGTGTCCAAGCAGCTTCAACAACCAGCCCCTACATGGATGAACAAACACGTAGCAATTGAGAGATTACCAATGACTTGATTTTGTTGATCACAATAAGTGTCAATACATATCATCTATAAAAAAGAGGGAGGGGGCCGGGAAGTGAATGCCAATACATAATTTTGCAGTCAATTACTGAAGATGCTTGGTTTGCAGGCTATGCATGTATCTAGGGGGAATATACTATATTTAGCTATAGCGGTGTTAGTCACCTGTCTATATTGTCCAGTGTTCTAAAAAGCTCGTCTAAATGCTCGAAGCTCGGGCGAAACACCTCGCTTCGCCCCTAGATGTTTTTTTTTTCCAATTCCTAAACGATTGAATTTTTTCCTTCATCTCTTTCGTCTTCCCTAGACGCGATTTATTAGTTTTTTTTCCTTTTTTAAAAAAGTCTTTTATTTGACTTTAGCTTATTAATTTTTTTTGTCTTAAAAAAAAATCATTTGACTTTAATTTCAAGTTTTTAAGGATTTTATCTGTTCAAAATTTAAAAATGACTTTATCTAAATAGTTAAATAAAAGTTAAACTAATGTACTATCTACATTATGTAATTATGATCTTGAGACTCGTTATTTTGTTGCAAACTCCAAAAGCATGTATGAAGTTTCTATAAAAACTATTAAATAGGACTTGTTTAGTTGAAAATTGAAACTATGAAAAATATACTATTTTTTGCATTTCGAAAACTTGNTTTTGTTGAAAATTGAAATTATGAAAAATATTTTAATTTTTGTATTTTGCAAACTTGAAAATTATATAATTGACTAATGGTAAGAATTATTAAGTAACTATAGTATTTTATAATTTTAGATATTTGATACGTATTATTTTAATTATTAAATAATTTTTAAATTTATTAAAAATTAAAAATGATTAAAAATTTTAAAATGATTAAATAATATTAAAAATAAAAAAAACGTTTTTCTACGCCTAAGCCTCGCTTAAGCTCGTAAAACTTGAAGTTTCGCCTACACGTCTAGCCATGCTTTATGCTTTTTATAACACCGATATTGTCCAATGAAGTTGGGATGCAATTTTATTCATTGGACAATGTGGCAATGACCCCAATGCCACATAGACCGGTGTTTAATGCCACTAGGGTCTAAATATCACTACTCATTTGGGGTTATGACCGACTTAGAAGAATACAAAGAGACAAAAATAGAAGCATGGAAATTCAGTGGCGGGGGTGGAGGTTGGGTGTAGGGGAGGAGAAACAGAAGAATCGCCTGTATAGGCTTCACATGACCCTGAACAGCAAACTAACTAATGCCAAGCAGAAGGTTATACTTATTGCTCCATTTAATAATTTGAAATTCAACAAAATAAAAATAAAACTGTGGATCTTAGTTTCCCTTTAAATCTTGTGTCCTGTTTGTTATTTTCATCATTTGCATGAAGATCGCCTCCATCCCCAAACTATCAATAGTTGAGGAAAGAAGATGAAGAAGGATCACAAACTAAGCTAGAAACACAAGATGAAGATGTGATACATTTGCACTTTAATGCAAGTGCAATATTTTCTACCTAAAAGGCTAAAATGAGGGATTTCTATAGCACATCAAAACTAGCAAGTGTCCCAGTAACTTGAAATTTCTTCATCATTTACAAGGAAAGCTGTTATAGAGCTAACAGAGGGCACATTTCATGTGATTTCCTCACAATCTTATGGAAAGTCATGTTTCTTTGCACTGGCAGAACATCAATAAATTATGTGGGCATTTGACCAATTATTATGAACAGACTTCAGGCCCAAACTATAGAAACGAGATTCAACACTACGTCGTCCATTCCTCAAAAGACGAGCTATCTGCAATTTTATCTATGTGGCTTCTCATTTATATGGTAAGTTTCATTTTGCAGCTGACATGTCATTTTAAGCAAATGTAATCTGCTACAGACGTCTCTCTGTCACGGAGATTGAAGTTTATGCTCTTCAAGACTTTTCTATCGTGCGAATTAGAGTCCTAAGACTAAGATTTAAAATGAGACTGAGAAACCACACAAGAAAAAGGAGATAAACAGGTACTAAAAACCTTGAACCATACGAATCCGATGCCTGCATTTAATCAAGACCTACTAAGTTAATTACGACATAGAAAGATAAGAATCTAGTGATTGCTGTTGGGAAAATTAAGGGAGTTTGTCTAAATTCCCAAAAACTGGAACAATAGAAAAAGTTTTCTAGTTAAAAAAAAAAAAAAAAAAAGGCATCATTAGAAGGATCAGAAGTTAAAAAGAAAGGGGAACTGTCAGAATCGGTTTTCAAATCCACACCCATAACTCCCAAGTAAAATGCAGGAAACTGAAAGATGACAGAGCCTACATATAAAACTAAATTTTTTTCATTAAAATCAGCAATTTCACATTTAGCACGATAATCTTCTTTTACTTCTGTCCTAATGGACCAATTATGAATTTATAAAACTAGAACATCCATTAACCTTAAGAACACTTAAAGATAACTAAATGAAATGCTATATGCAATAGAAACTACACCGCTCAATATCAATTGTTCTAGGTCGAATTGAAGATTGACGGCACACACAATTAGAAACAAAAGATTGATAATCAGTTCCAGACTCCAAACTCGAAGAAGACAAATCAAAACGTACACTAAAACGTAGACCCAATTGTAAAATTTAAAAACCTTCAAAAATTGAAATGATAAATGAATACCTTTTTGAGAGTGATAGTTGAAGTGGTTGGTATTGAAAGCTTGAGGTGTTGAAAGGAGGAAGACCATGATACAGAAACGGGTTTATCTCCTTTACCTGGAAATAATTCAGATGAGAGAATCAAAGATGAAGGTGTTGCCGCTGAAATGCAAGCAGCCATTATTAGCAAAGCAAAACTGATTTTCTTTAATGAAGGAGATAATGTAACAGATAAAATGGGCTTCCTCTTGTAACTAGATTTTGGGACTTTAGGCCTGTTAAAAATCTGGGCCTAGCCTGTACCTCACTTGGGCCTCAGGCCTGGATCAATTAACAGACCTGCGTCCAAAAATTACCCTTAGGTAGGGGTGTCAACGAGCCGAAACTTTTTGCTCGGGCTCGGCTCGAGTAAAAATACTTCGAGCTTTTTTTGGCCCAAGCCGAGCCAAGCAGAGCAAAAACTCGGCCAAAAAATTTAGGTTCGACCCGAGCTTTCAGATCGGGCCCAAACCAGCTCGATTTTTTTTCTTTTTAATTCGTGACAAATCTAATTTTTTTTTAAAGAATTTAAAATTTGTGTAATTTATACGTATTATAAATAATAACTAAATATCAACATATAAAAAAATTACAACAAAAATGAGAAGAAAAAAAAAAAAAATGAACAGGCAAGTTTTTTTTAGGCTCACGGGCCGGCCCGTTGAGCCACACGGGACGGCCCAGCTCGAGCAGACGCCCCAAAATAGGGTTTGGCCCGAGCCTCGGCTTGACACCACCGATCCACGAGCCGACCAGGCTCGGGCTTTTTCCGGGCCGAGTCAGAGCCGCTCGAGTCGACGAGCCATTTTGTTATCCCTACACTTGGGCGTGAATACGATGCCAATACGGATGGGAGTGTAAAATAGGTCGAGCTAGACAGGTATGGGATGAATAGAAAAAAGATGTCGCAAAAAGTATACTTTCACTTTAATATCAATCAATGCTTTAAATTATACACTTCAAGATATTATTATTACTGTCCACAATTCAGGACATGGATTTTAGCTCCTTCCCAACCCATTTCCCAATTAACTGGGAAATCGAGGAATCGTTGTCCTGTTGTCATTTCTAACTACATTGAAGAGCTCCCTTTCAGTAGGAGCTCAAGTGTAGCTACATCGAAAGATTTTAAAACCCTTGATTAATAACACACTTAACTCGCATTGCATCCAAGGGCGGACCCAGAATTAATTTTGAGTGGGGGCGAGATAGAAAATAAGCTAAAAAGATTTGTAAAAAAATAAAAAAAAATAAATTTGGAGATGTTTAAAATTTGTAAAAAAAATTTTAAAAAATTTTAAAATTTTTTTTTTTCAGTGGGAGTGCCGACCCCGCTGGGCCCTTAGTGGGTCCGCCCCTGATTGCACCAACGGGTATTGGTGCCAAGCAATATGGCTACGTTAAATTACAACGTTTTTCTTATTTAATTATATTTGAAGAATTTTAATAACTTATAGCCACCAAACAAAGGGTCTAGTTTTCTTTTAGATTACTGCTTTTCCGTCAATAAGTAGCTTCTCAAATCACAAAGCGTGTAAACTCCGCAACATAACCTTACATTAGAGTCTAAGATAGAGATTTGTTGACTTCTAAATAGTTCTAATACAAATATATATTTCCAATGAGATAACTCCAAATTTTTCTAATCAGCTTCATCATATGTCATCAAGGTTGTGTTTGTTATGTGGCCATAACTTAAATGGAAAAAGAAATTTAATATTCACATTTGGTTTGATATAAATAAATAAATTAATTTTTAAACAACATATTTAATTAATTTTTATCAAAAAAAAATTAGCTACACCAAACATGGGCCTAATTAAAATTCAATTATGTGGAAATTACACTAGGGCGGATTTTTAAAAATTGTAGTTCAAAAATTAGGTACAAGATTTACTTATTTATAAATCAGATAATAATTCAACTATTAATATTAATAATGATGATAATAGTAGTTAACCTCTTACATATGAAATTTTCCCTTCAATTATATAGGTAGAACTCAAGGTCGGATCACAATCGTCTTATTTTTTTTTTTATTCTAGTTCGATAAATTGTTTAAGAAAAGACTTGAATATTTGTTCACTACTTTAAAAATAGTAGGAAAATTCATCAAGATATTCGAATATTTAATTATTAGACTTCTACCTCTTGTGCCAAACGTACCTTTAAGACAACCATTCTTCTTTATTAAACAAATAGATATTTAGCGGTGGTAGTTCAGACGAATTCAAAGAAATGGGACCTCAACTTTAAATTATTGTTAAATAATAAGCATTCCATTCCAAGAAGTCATTCAATAACAATGAATTCACAACGTGTAGGACCTGCTTTTCCATGTTTACTCTTTATCTTTTTCACATTATGCAAACACGCATACACACACAGTATGTATATATATATATATATACACACATGAAAATATCACCATTTCAATAATAAGAAACCTGCAGAAAGATCCAATTATTTTTCATGGAAAAAATAGGGATTTTTGCAAGCAGTTTGAGTCCAATTTTCTTTATTATCATCCTCTTCATTTGGTGTCTATATTTGAAAAGATTTCGTCCTCGAAATCGCCTTTCGGCCGCCATTTTGGACGTGAATGACAGCAAGAAAGAGGGTTATTCATACTGTGCTATATGCCTTAACGACATTCACGGCGGCGAGATGAGCCGGAAACTGCCGGAGTGCAACCACGGCTTCCACGTTGAGTGCATAGATGCATGGTTTAAGGGCCATTCCACATGCCCATTGTGCAGAACTCAAGTTTCTCAGCTTTCTTCTCACCATGAGAATCAATGGAGTTTTGTTTCTCAGATTCTTCCATTTCTTGAGGATTTGCTCAGAAAAATATGTAATCCTCTTAATGATGAGCTCGCAACAATGTTGTGTGATTCTTAGGTAATTATATCATAGTATTATTCATTGATTTTTACTTATTTTTTAATGTTTTCGATCTCTCGTATTGTATATATTGTTTTAAGGTAATAGTTGATATAAAAATATAAATACAAGTTATATGTTATCCACTTATCCTCTATGAGTTAATTATATTGATCTTGTTGGCATTGATGAAAAATAAACTCGATTGAAGGAGCGTGTAGAAGACAAAGTTTTGAATTGCTGTATTTAACAATAGTAGGTCTGAGGATATGAAACAAGGTGATCAATATATACTTTGTAGAGTGTAACTATTTGGGTAGATATTAAGATATATGTTTAATTATGTCGAAAACGTTAAAGGTCGAAACCCATGTTTAAGGTTGGCTTGCCAAATTTTGTGGATGTCGAACAAGGTTTCCCCGCACTCGTTCACATTCCATCCTTCTAAGGCATGTACAATCCCAGCTATACGCCAAGCACTCGTAACTTTTCTTGGCAACCAGTTCCGTATATAAAGTGTTCCACATGAATCAAATCAGGTTTATACGTCAAACAGGGCATCGATGGTGGAAAAATAAGCAGTTGCACAAAAATCATCTTAAGTTTATAAGGGGGGTTTGAGCAAATTTTGCTTGCAATAGATGATAGTTCAAGAAATGATAGAGATGGAGCATTGAAGTGGCTCACCTCACAAGAATGCAAATTCTCAAGCGATAGTGGAGCCACCATAGCTGGAGTATTCTGGTAGGAGGCGTCATTACGCGCTTTCTTTGGGGGAAACTTCGAGAAAGGGATGAACAATGCTCCTTTTGGTGCCTTCATTTGTTCTTCTTCTGTCAGTTCATCTC
>CAIGRT010096039.1:0-18037 GCA_903798405.1 Fraxinus platypoda | reverse complement strand
TCTATGACCAATTCTATTTGATCTTGACCTGTGAATATTAATCTGTGACCTATACACAATGACCTGCAACATGTACCTGTGCAATGTGACTCGTGAACATAGATCCGTGATCTGTAATCAGTTCTATTTGATCCGCGAACTGTGCACAATGACCTGTAACCATTACCCATATTCTTATTGTTTTTTTCAATAAGAGCATTCAAATTCGATTGAACAACAACAAATCCCACAAGTTTCTCTCTTCATAAACCCACTACTGTAAATATCACCTCCCCCCTATATATCTCAATCTTCAAAATGGGTAATTTCCCATTTTTTTGGATTTTTCTGCTAATTTTTTCATATCTAGTTTTAAGCTGAAACATGCATGTATTTTTCTCTCAACAGAATCACGTTTTTGAACCAGGAATTTGGTCTTTAAAACCTGAGTAGGAAACCCTTTAAACCTAAATTTACAGTAACATTGAAACTTCAAGATTTTCTATAACGATCCGAACAAAAGGACATCGATCCATTTCTGTAATAATTTAGAGTTTAAAGAGGTAGAGAGTAAAAATCAGTGAAGAGAAGTATACATATTTAAATGGGGGGGGGGGGGGGGGTTTTAATCGAAAAAATATACTCCAATTTATTTGTTCACGAAAATATTTGTTCGTTTTAAAACCACCGCAAGTGTATGGTTCGTTAATAAGTAGTAAAATGGGTTTTTGAATCCAAATATCATACCCACAGAAATTATATTGGTTTAACCTCAAATAAACATAGCCTTAACTGAAACAATGAAAACTTGATATTTTTCTATGACTATAAATTGTAATCTACATATAAAAGAAATACCTAAATTAACGAGAATCAATGAAAATGTGTGATTAATGCGGGTTTTTATGAAAATCAATTGATGAAAAGTGCACCAGGATTCTGAATGCACTTATATCAATCCCTTTAACCCTAACCTTATAATTTCACAACACGGTCCAATTATAAAGATTAACATTCCTAATTTGTTTAATAATTTCTCTCAAATAGAATTAAACATATTCTCTCATGTGACCCGACTACATTTTTATGACGGATGCGAACATACAAGAATGCATTAAAGATTTATGAATACTTAATAAGATTATATAAATATAAAATTTAAATTTACTTAATACATCAATCATCTAAGACATCACGGTATATTCCACTGTAATATTATAATTAGTAAAAAGAACAATAATTCATTAATTAAAAATTAAATGTAATTTTAGGACAAGCATCACCATAATATAATCCCATAAATAGAATACAGTTTCAATCTGATGTGAATATTTTGGTATGTACTGGTAAATTAGAGTGCCTAAATTATTGTTTATAATACAATTGTGATTTTTGTATGAACAAATAATTAGACGTCAAGAAGGAGACTACCATTTTTTTTATTAGCAATTGGGTGGTAAGTGGAACGAGTCATTCACCGACTCTTCTTACTCCATTAGTGAGTGAATAGCGATTTGATCATAAAATTCTGATAACTCTTTTAATTGAATTTGGCGTTTAATTCTAATTAAGAAACGCCATTCAACTCTTTTAATTAAATAAATATACATATAATGACAAGGTAAAGTAAATCAAATCGACGCTAGAATTATAAAAGTAAAACATTACTAGACCACTTCCATCACTCTTCCATAGTACTATTTATAAAAAGTGTACCTCGGTGCAATATTATAATGGAATTCACGGTTGACACATTGGCCTTCGATATGGCTGATTGTGACAGCCATTACTTATAATTTACATTTAGCCCCCCATTTTATAAAAACTCAGTTTTTTTCAAACTCACTTATAACAAAAACATTCTTCTAATAAAATAATTTTATTCATAAATTCAAAACTTTTCCACACATCACCCAAAAAATTACTATTACAAAACATATTCTTCCGAAAAAGGGACCCGAACAAACCCTTAGTTACTATTTGTTTGTTTGTTTATTTGGGTAGAATAAGTCAATAGTGATTAAAATTATTTTCTTTATTATTAGAATTTTAAGTAGAAAATGAGCGTACTTCTCGATATTTAGGAGAATTAAATAGGACGAGTCAGCTCGTTCAATTAAAGTAAGGCTTGGCTCTGCCCAAGAGATTTCTCCATGAGCTCGCCCTTTGTGGAGGCAAACCGAGCTACTCGCTGCTCGTCATATTTGTTTTATTGAAATTACATATTTCTCTCAATTTGACAATCCAGCTTCCACACGAGCTGGCATTTCACATGGCTAAATTGCCACTCACTTCCCTAATGACGATAGCTGATGACTGACTTGCCCCACTTAACACCCATATCTATATTTTAGACTAGTTTATGTATTTATGTACTCATATACATAAAAGTAACAAAATAAATATGCATTACTAAGAATCATGAAAGGGTAAATTTCTCATGGATCTTTTATAAAGTTTAAATTCCCTCAAATAAATGTCTTTTATTTCTTCTTCATTATAATTCTTCTTAATTTAAGTAGTTTTTGGCCTAACATTCAGTTGAGCTACACTAGTCCCCCACCCCCCAACAAAAAAAAAAAGCTCAGCTCATTGCCCCACTGTTGTTAACATAATCCGGATATGATAGTGATTGATATCCACGAAACCATACTCTTCTTCATAATCTGAACTTGAATTGTGCTACAATGACATAATCCTTGATACAATGGTTGACATAATACCACATGTCACTTCATCATTGGACTGTTTTGATCACATTCGGATTTTTCATTCAATCATATTTTGTCAATTAACATTATGTCACTTCATCAGCAACCACTTTCTATCAAAGTGGCATAACTCTCTGAATTTAGTCTGAAACCCTTACTTTGTACACAATGTGCAATATTGTCATTTAGGCTTAAAGAAGTTGGCATCTACACCATTAGCTATTAGTGAACTCAACGATGAAACAACTAATACCACGCTAAGCAACACGCCTAACTAGCCAAGACCTACACTGAGGCACCACATTGGACTCATTGCCCGAGGATTCTTGATTGCAATGAATCAATTTAAACTTCCCAAAAATGGGAACGTTACCAAAGTAAAATATGCAATCCTCCAAAGAAGACTTGGATTGCTGACCGGACCCATCTAGGGCACGGCTCAATTTTCTTGCTAACTTAAAGGCGCTCCAAGTTGTACACTACCATGGCATAGATTTGGAATGCACATAAGTAGTGTATCACCATTGTCAAACACATTGTACCAATGGCATACTGTGATGTGTTGTTCATGTGGAACATCATTAATGCACTGAAAATTCCTCCATTAAAGGGTTTCTGAGGATGGAAAAAAGTTAATCTCAGTGTCAACTAGAACAATTCTTATGTCTATGAATCTGACCTGATACAAAAATCTGACCGCATTTCCATAAGCCCATTAATATCCAACAATTGCAAGGGGAAATAGGCACATTGTTATAAGTAAATACGATATTCTCACTCCTCTCCACATATGCATGCGCGATGGACGTTCTTTACTCGAGCGCATTGTCCCCTGCATCAATAAATTTTAGCATCTATTAAGCTCGGCTGCTGTGGGAGTATATGGTACATGCTAAGTTTCTTGGTGAATGCCTCTATTTCAAGTACAACATTGTGACCTCTAAAAATGAGAGCAATGAATCCAATAACATTTAAGGCATTACGAACTCGAACCATGTTTGATGTTGCCTGCTCTGACGGGTCATGGGAAAAGCCTTTCTCTGGACCCTTGCTGACGGATATAATATATATCATGCTACAGCATTCAACGACTGTGATCGAATCAATAAGAGAAACATGGGATACAGAGTTCAAATTTGGAAAGAATTGAGACAACAAAATTGACAAGAACACAAACACCAAAAGTTGTGTTCAAAAACACAACTTGTAGACTATGCCTTGACTGAAAAGACACGTCTTTTCCTAGAAAAAACTGATCGAGCCCATTTACTGAGACCTATTGCCCTTAGTGCACCCAGGAGACGCTCGGGAAGTGCCCGTCCCGCGCCTGAATTTCGCTCAGCGATTTTATGGGCGAAGAAACACTGTTATGAATGACAGTCTTTTAGATAGACATTTGTCAGATGACATATGTCATAATCTTATAACTTTCAAAATAATAGTTAATAATTTAATCTCAAAATATCTAAATAATTAACAAATAAAATAAGTTATGTATTTTGTTTTACCCAAAAAAAGTACATAGGCTATGCCCATATCCAAGCCCATTTAACTATGACCCAAGTACATGATCTACGACCTGCACCCGTCACCCGTACTGTGTCGTGCCGTGCTAAGCCAAGATGACCGGCTGGTCCGATGGATGGCAATAATAGCAGGCACGCATGTGTGGACTTTGGATTTATCCCAATAGGACCTACGTCCTCCCCCTTCAAAGACTAGCGATATCCCTTAAGACCAAAACCCAAGTCTTAAGGTATGGAGTTAAACAAGTCAAAAGTTCGGTCTTTTTTCTATGGGGAAAGGGGAGTGGGGTGGTGAGGAGACAACCATTTATTTATTTATTTATTTTTGGTTTATTTGTTTATTTGTTTAATATGGTAATTTTAAAGTTCCTATTTTACCCATTTTCAATTTGGTCAAAATTAGTCAAAGTCCACTTTTGTACCCCATGTGCTTATTTCTCAAAGGTTAGGGATCTTCGTTGGCACAAATTGAAGGTTATGATAAAGTCTGCAAAAAAAATAATAATAATAAGGTTAGGGACCGTTGTTGCAATTTTTCTTTTTACTATGTGGGACAAAGTTCATTCTTTGTTCACTTATATTCCAAGTAATCCATTTCAACAACCTTACTTTAGGCATTTATTTTATCATTCATCTTAAAGAAGTTCTTAACATCCAAATTTATCAAACTCGTCTAGTCTTTGGCGGTAGAACTTGTTTGACTATTGTCCCACTAAATACGAATAGTGGAACCTGTATAAATATTTGGTTAAAGTTTGATAAAAATCATTATTTACTAACTTATTACTTGTAAATCCGCTTAATTTGTTAATTGCATGTGCTATATATGGACACTTGCAGTTCGTAATGTATGTTAAATTGCCTATAATGCGTGAATATTCTAATTGTGATATGTGTTAATTACCATCATTCTTGACAAAGTGTATATTTAGGTCCATTGATTTTTAATCGAATTATCATCATGCGCCTTAAATTTCTTAAATATAGTCTCAAGATAACGAGATTGAGATAGTGAAAATCCTTTAGATGTCCTAGAGATTTTAATCTCAAATATGACATATGTACCATTATGTTTCATGTCAAAATATTTTGTCAACAATTCATTGGTTGTCACTGTCATGATACTATTAGATTTATTACCAATAGTTTTAAAATCAGACTGGACCGGTCAATCAACTAGAAAAATCAAGAACTGGACCAAAATCGTCTCCGATTATAATAAATTAAACGTTTAATAAAAAAATCAGTTAGTTAAATCGAAAATCGGTAACCAGTCACGATTTTAACAATTGGACCGGAAAACTTATTTTTTTAAAGAAAAATATATCATGGGTTTGTTTGAGCCCATTTTTGTCAAAAAAATGCATTTTTGAATAGTGTATTTATGGAAAATATGTGGTTAAAAAATAAGAAAAAATTTTGTGATTGTGTGTAATATTATTTTATTGAAAAATGTGTTAAAATATTATTCAAGATTTCATTTTTTTTTCAAAAAATTGGGCCTCAAACAAGGGCTATATAATAAAAAGGTTACCAAAGAGATGGCAACCTATTTACTGATTTTCCTACCCTATGGAGCTCTTTTATATAAATTTCGCGAGTCCCAAAAATTCATAAACTTCCAATGTGGAATTGACAAACTTTAATAAAGCACACTTATTCAATATTATTTATGGCCACATGGTGCAAGACTAAAAAATTAAATTACTCAATTCCTGTAGATTGCTATTTTTTTTTTTTTTAAATCTTACAAATTATTTTTCCTTGTTTGCTGACTATTGTTTTGGAAAAACTTTGTTCTAAATATTGATTTTTTGGAGATTGTGTGGATAAAAAGTAAGAAAAACTTTTGAGTTTACGTGTAAAATATTTTATTATATAAATGCGTGCTTGAAAATGAGTATGTAGAAAAAAGAGTTTTGAAAGAATGTGAGACAAACACGAGCTTAGTAAAATTGGAATGAGTTTTTAAGTGATCCAACAAATTGAAAACTAATAAGTCTTATGTTAAAAAAAAAAAAAAAATACACTTGACATATTTGTATTTATTTTGAATTGGTGGTGTGAAAATTTATTTATATATTACTGTCAAAATAAAATAATTTTTTTATAAATATTTATTTATTACCTCCGGTTTGACCCTGGTTCCAAGTCGATGCCCTGACCAGGTTTTAAAATATTGATTATTACCCATAATTAGTATATCATCAACATACAAACATACAGTAACATATTCATTTGTTTGCTTTTGACATAAACACATATGTCGCATTTATTAATTCTAAAGTCATTTGACAACATAGTTTTGTCAATTTTTTTCATGCCATTGCTTAGGCACTTTCTTTAATCCACATAATTATTTAACAATTTTATACACCTTTTACTCGTGTCCAGGAGAGTAAATTCTGAGTGGACATTTCATCAATAAATGTCATTGGTTCATTTTCAAGTAAATAAGTTAGAAAGTCTGGTCCAAATGACTTAGAAATTTTAGCCCTCCTTATATACCTGAGTTCTCCATCACTTTGATGATTATCATTTGCATTATCATAAGTTCATTTTTGGGAACTAACTTTTCTCCCTTTAAAGGAAATCTGTCTTCGGAAAATGCCGCATTCCTAAATTCAATTATAATACCTTCATATACATCAAAAAAATTTGATTTATGAACAAGGAACCGATATACACTATTGTTATTTGCATATCCAATAAATATATAATCAATTGTTTTCGGTCCAATCCTAACCTGGTTTGGCTTAGGTACTTATATCTTAGCTAAACACGACTTTTAAGTATTTATATGAAATTTTTTGGCATTTCCATCATACAGAGTTTCTGTACTACTTTTGTACTGTGTCTTATTAAGAATTTCATTTACTGAAAGATTGCTTAATCCCATAAATTCTGAGGTAACCAGAACTTATCAATATTGCATTTATCATCTCTTTAAGATTACGATTTTTGTGTTCAACAACACCAATTTGATTGAGATGAATATGGAGCAGTAGTTTGATGTATAATGCCAGATTCTGAAACAAAATTTCTCAAATGGTACTACGCCACAATCCTACAAATATTCTTTATCCGTTTGCCAAACTGGTTTCCAACCTCGTTCTTGAAGTACTAAACACCTCCAAAGCCCCATCTTTTCTTTTTAGCATGTATTCATAACAATATCATGTCCAGTCATCAATAAAAGTAATAAAATACTTTTTACCATTTTTAGTTTTGACAAGTTTAAGTCACAAATATCGTAGTGGATTAATTCTAAAGGTGTCATGTTTCTTTCAAATGAATGAAACGCCATTGTGGCTAACTTAGCATCTACACATATCTTGCATTTATTATTAGTATTGAAATGCATATAAGGTAATACACTTAAATTCATTAACTTATGTACATAATTAAAGCTTGCATGTCTTAATCTATAATGTCATAAATTAGATGATTGAAAAATATAAGTAGAATAAGATACTTTATAGAATTGTTTGGTACAATAGTGAGGACATTCATCTTGAAAAATCCATCACATAAGTAGCCCTTGCCTACATACATATTATTCTTTGTAAATAAACACTTAATAGATTCAAAGACTAATTTGAAACTATTCTTGTTAAGTAAAGGACTAGACATCAAATTCTTATGAATGTCAGGCACATGAAGCACATTTTTGAGGATAAATTATTTGTCAGATGTCATCTTCAGGATCAATTTAGCTTATCATTCAACCTTTGAGCTTGAAGAATTTTCCATGAATAGTTTCTCTCTAATTACTAGAGTATAGGAGGAGAACGTTGTCGTACCAGCATAGATGTAGTGAGTAGCACCAGTGTCTACCTACCATTCCCTAGGATTACCAACATTGTTGCATACTGAAACAACATCTGACAAGTTTATAAATGATATTCCATCAAATAGCGCATCTGTTTCAGTGACATTTGCTTAACCTTGTTTCTTAGGTTTGCGACATTTATTTGAGCGATGTCCTGCTTTTACACAATTGCAGCAATTGTCCTTGAATTTCTTTACATTCTTGTTATTACCTTCTTTAAAGGAATTTCCAGAATGCTTCATTTTCTTGTTCTTTAAATTCATTTCCACCTCATTCGCCTTTGCTTGTAAAAGTTAGCCTCCAATTCTTTTGTGAGATTTCGTGTTGTCTTCTTCAAACCTCAACCAAACAATAAGTTTTTCATTATTCTTCTTCTTGTGCTTGTGTTTGAGATAATTTTTTAAATCTATCCACAAAGGATGAAACTTTTCAATAATTGAAACAACTTGACAATTTGCGCTGAGCGACATTTTGAGCATTAATATCATGAAGAAGAATCCGCAACTCTTGTACTTAACAAATCATCATTTTAATATACCATCTTGTAGTCTAAAAAGTTGTCTACAATGAACTTCTTTATACCAACATCTTCAGTCTTGTACTCTTTCTCCAAGGACTCCCCAATTCTTTAGCAGATTTCATGACACTATACGCATTGTATAATATATTTTCTAATCATTTTAAGATGTAAATCTTACATGAAAGTCAGAATGTTTCCACGTTTCCAAAGCAATCAATGATGCCTTATTATTTTCCCCTTCTCGCACAATAGGAACATTTTTAGTCAAAAATTTAGTCAGATTCAGGGTTGTGAGATATAACAACATTTTCTACTGAAATCTTTTGAAGTCACCACCACTGAATCTTTTCGATTTTTCTCCATGGTGAATGGTTGTTCGATGAATAGAAGTTGGGAGAGCATCTATCGGAGGGACAGTAACGAGATGAAAATCGGTTGTACATCAATAGTAGTAATTTCTATTACAAAAATAGAAGATAAACTAAGATTCCCAAACAAAAAATCAAGAGAGAGTATTAAAACTAAACTGAAAACATATTTCAGTTTAACCATACCCCAAAAATGTAATATATAAAAGAGTATCGAAAGACAGTAAATTCATCTTAAGAATATTAGAAAAATCTTAATATGATATTCTTTTATATATATATATATAATGACAGGAAAAATCCTACCTGAAACTTACTTAACATCTGATTGTAGATGAACAAAAATGGGGATGAAAAATTAGATTCAGGCAAGAGTTGTTCTCATTATTCTTAAGACGAATTTGCCCTGCACAGATGTCAAAAGTGAAATAAAAATCATCTCCCAAGATACAACAATCTCTTCTTGCGATGGTAGTACTTCGAATCACAAGAAACTTGTATTTTTATTCTTTTCTTCAATGTACAGATTTAATGCGGAATAATATATAAATGCAGGGCAGAATATGGAAGATATGGAAGATGATGATATGAATTCTGCAGAATATAGGGGCTTTATTTATAAGAAGTCAAAAGTTGTAATTGAAAAGATACAACTCATAGATTATGCCTTGTCTGAAGACAACTTTTCCTAGAAGAAGCTACTCAAACGCCATTTATTGAGACCCACCGTCCTTGGTATGTCCAAGAGACATTCGACCATCCAGCAAGTGCCCGGCCCACACTTGAGTTCTGCTCAAGCAAATTTATGGGAGGGAGATATTCTTGTTATAAATAGACACAGCTTTTTGAACGGATATTTGTTGGATGACGCATGTCATATTCTTAGAAATAAAATAAATTATTTATTTAATTTTATCCAAGTTGATCTAACTATGACCTGAATCCACGATCCGTGCACCTATGTTGTGCCGATCCGAGCTAATCAGATGGTGGTGATGAGCGTGCGTATGGGCTTTAGATCGATCGCAATAGGATCTAGGAATTCAAAGACAAATTGTACTCCTTGGGGCCCAAATCTATGTCTCAAGGTAAGAAGTTATAAACAAATCAAAAGTTTATTCTTTTTCCTATGCGAGACAAAGTCCATTCTTTGTTCATCTATATTCCAAGTAATCCATTTCAACAACCTTACTTTAGGCATTAATTTCTCATTTATCCGAATAAGTTTTTAACATCCAAATATACAAAACTCATCTACTTATGAGTAGGACATGGACTATTGTCCCACTAAAAGTGAATAGTGAGACTCATATAAATATTTGGTTAAAGATTGATAAAAGTCATTCTTTACTAACTTATTTCCAACTCCTTTGTGTACCAGCCAATGTCTTGGCATTGCATTGCAAATTATCACCACATATGAATTCGTAGAAAAGTTCCATAATCCATCCCCTATTGATTATGTACAAGACAAATGTGCTGCCTGATAGGTAAATGGTGGGAAATATGGCTAGCAACTTCCCTAGTTTTAGACCTACAATCAAAGTAATGCATCTTCCTCACTTGCAAAATTCATTTCTGTTGAAAGGAAATAATGCTTAAATTTATATCTCAATTTGAGGTTCTTACTAATCTAGCAAAAATTTGGATGAGTCTTTCAACCTTTCATGTGGTTATGGTTCCCAATTTTTGAAAGTGAGGTTTTTTATTCTAACTTATTTAAATCTGTGAATTTAAGTTTCAACATGACAAAAATTGTAAATATGAACATTGAAATCGCAATTTCTTTCACTTGACTTGGTCTCATGTTATTAAAGTTTGCTTTAAAGTTTTCAACACATAGGAACACAATTTGTAGATTTAAATAAGTTGAAAACTCGTAAATATAGCATGTGATATTTTTGGAGCCCAACCCTAATTTTTCTTTAATCTATGAAAGTTGTAAAAGTCACTTCATCATATGATTTTGGAATAATGAAAAATTGGTCTCAACTTAATGTTTAAGTAGCAAGATAGTCATCAACCTTTAAAGGAATTGAAGTTATTTCTTACACTTTAATTATAGTTGCACAATCAATCTTATAATACAGAAATATTCAAATTTCCTTTAAATTGTGACATAGTCCTAGTGGAAGGATGATCTTTTTAGACATGAGTCCAAGTTAGAAAGAATCTAGTTTAACAAAATTACACATGTGAAGATCACATGAAGATTTAACAAAACTTGGATAGTTATGATTGTGGCAGGCTAATTGTGCTGCAACCTTTTGGTAAACGTGAAGCAGAGCTATGAATAGACATTGATGGGACGCATGCTACAATGATTTGAAAACTTCTCATCTTTCGAAGATACGACAGCAAAGCAATTTTCTTGTTTTTCCATATACGTATTGCGTGCACATTAAATGCGTAATGATAGCAATCTATTACAGCTGGTAGAGGAAATGTGTTACACGCGTGTGTGCTAAGTACAATCTTATCTGGGTCGTCTATTCAAATTTAATCCAGCCCCCTTTGGTTTTCAACGGTTCAGATTAAGGGCACAAGTGTATATCTCAAATTGACTATTGCTCATCTCATGGCTGAGGTTTGTCTTGATTGCATATAAAAGGAGGCTTTGACCATTTGTTACTCTTTTTACACATTGTGAAAAAACCTTCAAGTAATCAAAAATCCATCACATTTTTTCAACAGCATAACTTCTTTCCTACGAGCAATCAAACTTCTTTTTTCTAGTTGATTTGTTTGATAGTTGTCTAAATCATAGACTGTTTTTCTTAGGTTTTGTGTTTAGAAAAATCATTAGATGGTCTTTTTTTCAAAACCAGCAACCAAATGGCGTTCTTCTGGCAGGGCTGATATGGCGATGATATGTGTCGAGGTTGATCTACCTCCAATAATTCCTACTAAGAGGATTACGGATGCAATGGGGGTCCCAACAGTGCCTGGATGATGCAGGAAGGCCCAATAGACTATAGTATTTGGTGGAGGGCCTCCTTGTGGCCAACCTACATCAATGAGAGTGTACTGGAAACCTTTAAGAAACTTTATAGGATTCATGATACATTTGAGATGTTCATTCCGACCCCAGATGAATGAGCATGTTTTCTCACGGAAGGTGTGTCGCCGTTAGCGAAATAATCCTTAGTATGAGATGAGGTTGCCTTTGCATCCATTTTTTAGATATATACTTAGGCAGTATAACTTAGCCCCTACCCAACTTCTTCCAAATGCACAATTAGCAGGGCCTTTCTTCTTTGGAAGGAGGTCACTCTTAGCAAGGATATGACTTCCCATGTCTTTAGAGCCTTTTCCAACACCGGGCCTCTAGTGGGGGAAGATTTTAAGGTGTAACATTGCATGAACCCCTGGGGTCTACATTCGCCTTTCATATGGGTTACTTCGACCTTTATTAAGAACTAGAAGTCATCTTGGTTCTGTGTAAGGTATCATTGCAGACCATAGAGTGTGATGCAATCCAAAAATAATCGTGCCAACCGTATAGTGAGTTATTTAGCCATTTTTTCTAACTTGATTTTTATGCAGCTGCAGTTAACCGATTTGAGTTTGAGCCATATATGAGCTGCCCATCGAAAAGAGGTCTTTTAAATTTGTTGTAGCGAAGCATACTCTTTTTGTTACACACTCACTGATGGTCACTAAGGGTAAGCGACTTCGCCATCCACATGTAGTTAATGTCTCATTTTCTTGCAGACCAACATGATAAGAAAGAATATGTTAAGCCTGACATGTTCTTAATGAGGTAGTTGGGCGAGGCAAAGAAGAAAAAGCCTTTGAACACCAACACCTCCACCTACAAACATCAGAAGGACGAACTTTTCCATGTCGATGTTGAACCCTCCCCATTCCCAGAGAAGAAAGGGAAATAGAACGTTGAGCCTCAAGGAGAAAGCCTCAGAAGAGGAGGCTGACAATAACAAGGAACACCATCAAAGCGCCAAATGACTATTGATGAGTTAATCAAGAAGCCCATTGCAGCAGACCATATCTCCTATGTAAAATAGTCGAGCTTGAGGATCAGGATGAAGATGAGTTTGGCCTCATTAAGATGAGGATGGTGAAAAAGGTGGTCAATAGGAGCTTTTGAGGAAAAAGCTCAAACTTCCTTGAGTGGAGTTTGGATAAAATAGCCAACTATTTTAGAGATACTTTTCGCCACGTTCTAGGACGCTGTAAGAGTCCATCATAAGTATTGGACTGACAAGTATTCTTCATATGTCGAGACCTACTTGTTCGACGTGAGAAAAGTTGGCATAGCCCTATAGGCTCGCTCACAAACCTTCTTCTTGAATGCCAAAAAAGATATAAGAAGGTTGTAGAGGCTGAATAATGAATAATTCAGAAGGCGGCTGATGCAGAGGGTGAAGTCTGAGGTAAAATCTGGGGCTTCCACTGCTGATAAAGTTATTGAATCCTTCAAGGCAAGGCATGCTGATGCAAAGTCGAGGTTAAGACTCCTTACAACTGAAAATGAAGATTTGAAGAAGGTGGTTGACTTCTGCAAAACGGAGGTAAATGCGATGACAAAGCAAGTTGAGAATTCTAATAACTTGTAGAAAATAGCTTCGTCAGCTTTGGAGGCGACAAATAAGAAGAAATGAGAGCTGGAGTCTCAAGTTGGTGAGCTGACTGTTGAGATTTCTAGTATGAAGCAACAATTGGAGTGGGTTGGGGTAGCAGCAGTTACAAAGTACTTGGAACATTTCCTTGAAACGGCTCAGTATGAAGGCCTAGGTTTATACAGAAGAAGGTTGGATACGATGAATTCCTTAAAAAGATGGCTAAGCTGCACCCCAGGTGGATTTAGGTGCTATAAGGGATGAGTTTTTTCTAGCAGAGCCATACATCCTAGCGGACAATGCAGTGAAAAATTCCGTTGAAGATCTAGAAGAAGGCCACAACCTCAGCAGGATGATACCACCTTCTAGATTTAGGCTTGTTTTCTTATTCTTGATTTGTAATTCTAAAACAATCTACCTTCGTAATCAAATCGTATTTTAATGAATGAACACTCTTTTATATATTTATCTTGGATCATTTTTTTTTCAATTTGTACAAGTGTAGAAGCCTCGACGAATAATATAAACTAATAATCTAATATATGAATCTGAATTGGCTTAATAATCTGAATTGATTCCTTGATGAATAATATAAACATCAGGTTTTTGAAGCACCTGCTTGAATGAAAAATTGGTCAACACCTGTATACTGTGGGCTTGGAAATACGACCTCAATTTTCTAGAAGTGGTAACCAAGGAGAGGGCCAATTTATCCATGTTGGTATAGCGAGTATCGAGTTTCTACAGATAATAGGGCATTGCTCACATAGTAAATAGACAGTCGTAAGTTACCTTCTTTCCTTATAAGTACAAAGCTTACATCCTCCACAGAAACTGTCAGATATAACAGCAATAGCTCTCCCGCCTTAGCTTTCGAGAGGAAGGAAGCATGTCCCAAATACTTTTTAGCTTTTGGAAAGCCTCTTCACACTTGTCGTTTCACTAAAACATCTTTCATCCCTTAAGAACCTTGAAAAATGGAAGATATTTATATTATATTCAGAAAAAACTAGCTCAAAGTTGTTAATTGACCTGTGAGATTTTGCACTTCCTTTGGTTTACCAAGGGACCTCATCTCCATCAAGGCTTCAATTTTTTCAGGGTTAGCCTCTATACCTTTCTAGTTGACCATATAGCCTAGTAAATTTTCACAGACGACACCAAATGCGCATTTGAGAGGATTCAACCTCATTCCATATCTCCTTAGTATCTGAAAAATCGCGTCGAGGTGCTTTACATGGTCCATAATTTTGAGGCTCTTTACTAACATGTCATTCACATAAACTACCATAGTTTTGCCAATGAAGTCGATGAACATTTTGTTGACAAGCCTCTGATAGGTGGCCCCACCATTCTTCAGGCCAAAA
Organism: Fraxinus platypoda; assembly: GCA_903798405.1. NCBI lineage: Eukaryota > Viridiplantae > Streptophyta > Magnoliopsida > Lamiales > Oleaceae > Fraxinus > Fraxinus platypoda. The sequence goes on along the minus strand of CAIGRT010096039.1, from coordinate 3,154 downwards.
TGCATCACCTTATTGCAATAAAGGCATTTATCTGTAATGAAAAATGTGTTTTCCTCGTCCACGTGCATAGGGATTTGATTATACCTTGAATAGGCATCCATGGAGCTAAAAAACTAGAGCCCCACAATAGAATCCACAAGTTGATCTACCATCGGAAGTAGGAAACTATCCTTGGGACAATTAAGTTGGAGAAATCTATGCATACTCTCCACTTGCCATTATATTTCTTCACTATGATTGGATTGGAAATCCACTTCGGATCATAGTTGTCAACTCGACCCGGACACAGACCCGGATAATGCAGCGGGTCAATGGGTTAGTGGTTCAACCGGTGAAACGGTGGTTTAACCGGCGAGTCATTGTATAAAAACCTACAAAAAATATAAAGTATAAATATTTTTTAAAGGGCAAAATTAAATTTTTAATTTATTTTTTATTAATTATTTAGGTCTATAAAATAGAATAAAAGGTTAGACCAAAGTTTTTTAAAAGAATAATTTTATAAAACCTATAAATGATTCATTAAATAGATATAAGTTATTACAAATAAGTAATACTAAAACACTTTATATTCAAGTGGTGAGGAACCCATTATTTTCCTTAGCGGTCTAAAATTCAATTCCCTTGGACCCCAAATTTTTGTAAGAGGATTTTAAAACCTAATCAAACCGGTCAACCGGGCCGAGTACATTTTCGGTTAACTCGGTCAAAGCTCGATTTTGACCGAGTCAAGTACATTTTTATCAAATTAATCTTTTCGGCCTAGCCAAAGGTTCGAACAGTCGATTTTCCGGTCCTTTGACTGGGCCGGGCCGAGCAGCGCCGAATTTTATAACTATGCTTCGGATAGATGGCCTTTCATGATAAATCCATTAGATATCAACTTTTCCACTTCTTCTTTTATGGCCTCATATCTCTTCGGGTTAAGTACTCTTTTCTTTTACCTATGAGGGGCAAATTTTGGGTCGATATTAAGATGATGGAAACCAACATTGGGATCAATGCCTACCATGTCTTCATGCCTCCAAGCAAATAAATCCATGTTTTTTTAGTAGGAAACTTTTGAGCTTCTGCTTGTCTTCTAGATTCAGTTCTTTTCCTACCTGAAGCGTTTTTGTGGGGGTCATAAGGGTCTACTGGGAAGCATTCCAGATCTTTACTGGAGCTGTTTGAGAATTGGATGCCATGATACGCAGATCCAGACCATCATCCATTGTCCCTTCCTTAGGGTTTTTCTTTCTTCAGGAATCTTCCCTTATATAGGGGGCGTCTGTTATATCGATGTCTTCCCCTTGTTCAAGGGTCTGTCCTTCTCCAGATGCATCAAGCATTTCAGTGTCAACTTATACCATGTTATAACTATGAGGTTCAGCCTTCCTCAAAGAATTGAGATAACACTCTCTTGATCCCATCTGATCACCTTGGATAGTTAATGCCATGTTCGGTAAGGAACTTCATGCATAAGTGACGAATAGACGTGATGGCCCAAATTTCTTTCAATGCAGGTCATCCCTATGCACCATGACAGGCTGGCCTATGATCCACAATAAAAAATACTCCATGAAATGATAGGTCGTCAAGGAGGGCGACCTCATTTCTACTGCGAGAGTGATTTTTCCCATTAGAATGATACTATCTCATGTGAACCCATATAAAGGGAAAGTGATAAGGGCGAGTTCATGATCTACCAACATTTTATCATTGGTGGCTCCAAACAAAATATTAACAGAGTGTTTGTTGTCAACCAACATGCACTTAGACCATTTTGTGATACAATAGCCCTTACCACCAATGCATCACAATGGGAGTAATGTAGCCTCATCGCATTCTCCTGTGTAAAAGGGATGGATTGCATATTCTCAACCCCATGGGGGTGTTGTTGACTATATAGCTAGTCATAGCGGGATCCTTGGCTTTCTTTGCATAATTTCTTTGTGTGTTTTGAGATTCTCTCCCAACGTGTGAACCTCGAATGATAGTGTCTATCACCTAAATGGAAGTAATATTAGCATCGTTTTGAAGTCTCTTCTTCATCTTCGGCCTTTCCATGCATGTCCATATCTTCGTCCCTCCTATGTTTAGGATATTCTTCCCTGGGATGTCACCTTCCATTATCTCATCTAAGCTATTGATCATGCCTAGACTGGGGTGAATTTCGTTGCATTTGGTTTGCACCCCTTCTTTCTGAATGTGCATCAGTTTGTTTCATATGTTTTGGGATGGACATACAATCATTCGTGCCATGGTTGTAAGTCGATGATAAGTATTATATGGCTTATTCCTAGGCTCATTGTTCCGACCCCTTCCTCTATCCCTTAAACGAGTTGGTTGTCCTGCTCCGCGATCCTTCAGAAAACTCAAATCCCACTCGGGATTAAAATCCCTAATAATCTTAAGAACTTTGTTGTCGTTGTCCTGTACGAAATCCTCCATGAGCTTTTGCTTGTTAGCCTTCACTTCAGCAAGGCCAGATTTCGCGAGAGTCAATTTTGTCTTAGTTAAGAAGTAAGGCATTTTTCACTCCTCACCCGATTCAGGTCTTTGAAGAGAGCAAACTGTTCATTCTTAACAGACTGAAGCTACTCTCTAAGGTCAGTGATGGTTCTAGTAATATAAGCAATATGGCTTTCTCTGGCCTACTCCAAATATTTTGTGAGTTTGGTAACATCAGCCACTAAAAAAGCCTCCACAGCGACTAGAGCCTCATAACCATTGCTCATCTTTTTATGTTTTCTCATTTCTTTCTCAACCTCTCCCAGCTTCCTTTGGAGAGCTACACTTTTCTTTTCTAAGGAGTCTGCCTTTTCTCATAATTATCAGTAGTGATGGCAAAAAAACCCGCCCCGCCCTGCCCCGATGCTGCCCCGCCAGGACGGGTTGGTGGGGCGGGACGGGGCGGGGAAGGGTTGCCCCGCCCGAAGTGCCCCGAACCCGCCCCGTGAAGAATAAAAAAAATAATTAACTACAAATTTTAAAAAAAAAATAGTTAAGTGGAAATTTTTGAAAAAAAAATAATAATAAACGGGGCAAGCCCGCGCCCTGAACCCGCCCCGCCCCGTCTAAGGTGGGGCAGGGCTCGGGGCGGGACGGGCTGGGGGAGTGGCGGGGTGGGGCAAGGTGGGGGTGCCTCTGTGACACCCCGAACATATACTTC